>JASSUY010037612.1:0-31800 GCA_032466535.1 Forpus xanthops | reverse complement strand
GTTATACCTTAGTTACTAAACTGTTCTTATCTCAATCTGTGGGAGTTGCATTCTTTCGATTCTCCTCCCCATCCCCCTAGGACTGGGGAAGTAAGAGAGGGGAGGGAGTGAGAGAGAAAACTGTGTAAGGCTTAAACCACGACAGTAAGAAAGGAAGAGGTTTTGGTTGTTGACTCAATGGCCAAACAAGGGAGAGGAAGCTCAGTTGCTTAATGAACATTACAGAAGGTAAGGAAACAACAGGTATCCCTAGAAGTCTGTGGATGCTTCATTTGTGCAGTTTTGTCTCTGCCTCTGCCAAGTGATAAGCAGAAGTGTTTATCCACCTGATTTAGGGCTTCATTCTCTAGCCTGCACCAATATAGCTCACATACTGAAGCAAAAACCCTCTTTCAGTATTACAGTGACATATTAGGAAGCAAAAAATTCTCTTTATAACAAAACAACCACCTTCTTCCTCAAAGAGTTCTACAATAAAAGAAGGTGTATGAAAATAAAATGTATTTGCTAAAATCTAAAGCTGCCACATGTGAGGTGTCATCACATGGACTAGACTACAATTTACCTCTGCCTCAGATAGAATATGACAGGATGGGCAGGCCCATTTCCCTTGAAGACATCTTTTATGCCAAGAGAATCATCAGTTAGTACAAGCTGACTTCATAAGCTCCATGGAAAGGTTACTTGTCTTTTCTTAAAAATCAAAACCCAGTCCTTTTTTTTTTAATACATACTGCCAACGTTAGAGCACAGAGACCTAATCCAATCTAATTATCCAATGTGCCAGGGTTTGTTTCCATTATACAACTTTTCTGTGCGTAATATAAGAATTTGTTCTTTGTTGATACAGCTTCTTGGACAAGCACAGATTTTGCATGTGTACACACAATCAAATACAACACTGGATCAAACCCTGCATACACATGTATCATACATGATTCTCTGTACATGAAAAGTGTGCTGGAGTGATGCAGAAAATGATTACACCTAAGCAAATACCTGTATACGCAAACCTGAAGCAATAGAGTAGGAGCACTTTTGCAGGAATTCTGGTTTTGGAAGGGTTAATTCAGAGCTCCACTACTCTTTGAACACAGCACTTATGAGCCATGTTCACAGAGGCTCTGTGCACTTGCAGCATTCCCTGAAGTCAGTGGGAGTCAGGGCTTCTTCCAGCAGTGAGCCATACACACATAAACTAAGTTAAAATATATTGTTTACATACTGCAAAGCTAATAATTCACAGAATACTTGGCATCGCAGTGCAGGGCTTTCCTTCAGACACAGCCACTTCTCCAGAGTAAGTTTTTCACATCTTGGTAGCAGTTGACCCTAGAACCATTTTCAGACATAAGTCAGTGTTTTCTTAACCTGCCAGTGCCCTACTGTAAGCACGTTCATCATGCAGCTGCGCTCTTAGTCAAAGCCTCTTGGGAAGGAACCGCAATGACTGCAGTTTCACTATGGGATCTCAGCAGCGTTAGTGCAGTGCGCCCTGCTGGACTGTGCAGTGGCTCCGGCACGTCCTGTCCGGGCACTGTGACCACGCTGGGCCCATTCCCCAACCTAAAAATGCATCCAGTACATCCCAGCTAGGAGCAGAGCTTGTCCTTTCACTGTTCTGCTGCACTTACAGTTTCAATGTGTTTATCAGAAGCTAAGCTGGTGGATGTGAGAACAGAAACAGCAATCAGAGCACAGCAGTGCTGCGGTTATTTCTGACAAGTCTCAAAGGAGCTGCTTTATTTTTCTTTTTCTGCAGTTCAGATTATTTTTATCCTGATTTTTTTGCTATGGGTTTAGTCATTCCTTCCTAACTTCAAACTATCATAGAAGTTAAAAATGCCAAAATATATTAGATCCAGTTAATCCCTCTGAAATTTATTTCAGCTTCTAATACCTTCATTGATATCAATTACAATATTAGTTGATTATTATTTTTATTTTAAGCAGACCCTTACCCATGACAACCTCTCACCAAATGATGTAAACGCAGTTCAAATGTATCATCTCCTAGCTGGAATAACTGTTTTAAGAAACCAGTGGAGAGTTCATCCATTAAAACCAGGGTTATGGAACAGTTAGCAAGGACTTCTATTACTCAATATTTAAGATGAGTGATGTAATTGCATCATAAGTTCATAAAAAACGGGTATCTAGAGGGAAATTCTGACATCGTTCTCAAAAGAGCAAGTTTGTTTAGTTATCTTTTTCTACAAGCAACTTTTAGACAGAAAGATGACCTTTACTTCTGACTCTTCCTAAATCTTTCTTAGATGACATCTCTAACAGTAAAAAATGTTTTAATAGAAAACAAGTAACTTGAGCAAGATGATTGTGTCATTATAAAATATTCTGATTTTCCAAAAGCAGATGGAAAAAGCTTATGTTGAAAGGCATTTCTCAAGAAATGTTAGAAACATCTTTTCTATGGATTTTTTTTGTTGAGGGAAACAGAAAATGATCTAATGAGAAAGGACAGAATCCAATTATTCTACAATTGTTTTTCTGTCAGGAGCCAATTTTAGGCATTCCAGTAAAAGGCAAAACCCCAATTCTGAACCATACAGACACTCAATGGAAGAAGTTAAAAACCAGAGCAGGTGTTGGAAAATTTTATCTGCCCTTATTTTGCTGTTTATTATCCAAAAATGCAAATTGCTTTTTTTACCAGAAACCTTCTAGCTATGCTTTAGCTTGAGAACATTTAGCATCTATTCAGGCTAGTGCTGAGAGAGAAAGCCATAAATGTCAGCACACAGCATGTCTGGATTTTATAATCACGTCTCTTAACATCCTTCTATGTAACACACAGGACTAGGCAACTTCTGAACAATTTCCTCAAATCTTACAGTTGTATAAAATTGGGACAGAAAACATTGAGAAACAAAGAATCTTAAGAATTAGGGCTGACAATTACTTTGAAATGGCCCCATTTTCTTGAGTAACTGCAATGTGTAGACACCATAAGTATAAGAAATCAACAATTTACACTCCCACATAAGATTCTTCAAAACTGAAAGTCTTTCTGCTTTGTTAATGGCATAAATAGTGCAAACATGAAAAATCCCTATTTTCACAGTCACGAGCAGAATCCTTTCCTTGTTGCAGACACCCTTACCATATCCTTAAACCTAAACAGTCTTATTTTCTCAATCCCTAGATTTAGACAGTACTGATAAAAGTGCACTTTTCTCTTTAAAACTCATTGTCACTGCAGGATGGGTTCATTGACTGAGAAGGGCAGCAGGGAGCACTTACACTAAGGGGAGTTTGACCTAAGGTTTCATAAGCAGCATCCATCAAAGTCACCACCACAGCCCCACTGGCAACAGCAGCCCAGGACTGTGCCCTATGTCACGAGTCTTTCTGGCAGAGAGCTGTGCTGGTGAGCCACAGGCTTAATCTGAAGTACCTCCTCAAAGACCTGTACTGGGATCAACTAACCTCACAACCCTCCTTGATGGGCTGGGCAAGTAACACTACATAGCCCAAACACTCATAACGTTCCACAAACACATTCCACTCCTGACCTCCAGTACCCACATGCCATTTTAGTCTCGGGTGGTCTTCCAACACATTGCAAGTCAGACCCACAGCATCCACCAACATTTCTGTTCTGGGCCTCATTTGAAAGCAGAACTCCTCATTACTCAGATGAGTAAGAGCTGAAGAATGAAACTACTGAACTCACATCCCTTAGTACCTCTACAAAGGTCTTTGTCCCACCAATCCCTCCACTATATATTAACCAGCCTCTGTTCTCTTTTGCTCCTGTGCATTTTAAATACCTAGCAGAGGGCTCTAAAACATTCACACAGGTATCTGAGGGAGCTTTGTATCTAAATAAATAAGTGAAGGGAAACCAGACCTGTCAAAGGCAAAAGTCTCACCTAAATCTCAGTGGACCACCAACTTCCTCTCTTTTTTTCTTTAACTATGAAATAAGTGATATTTCTATAACCTGGCATTAGCTTAAAGCTGTTGCATTGTGTGCTTTGACATATTTTAATACAGCATCTGGAGATCATTTCAAAGAGATACAGAGTATTCTGCCCTACAGGTTACCCATGTGTCTCAAAAGAAAGAAGCATATTAATTTTCCCGTATATGAAGTTGAGGCTTTTTTCTTGCAAGTCTTGCAAGTACATCTTCCATTCTTTATGTGACTTCCAGAGCTGGACAGCCTAGGTTACCCACAATATCTTGCATTCATTTGGGAACCCCTTGCACATGATTCCTTTGATGACAGTTCCCATTACCACACATTCATTTGCACAGACTTTTTTTTTTGAATTTGTGAAATTCCTTTCTTCAAGTGGATATGAAAGATTATTCCTTTAATAGTCCTTTCCCCACAGGTAGATAAGTCTCACTCAGAGAAGCTGTCGCTCACCATGACCACTAGATCAAAGGGGCTCCAGCAGAAAGACTATCTCTGAATCTGTGAGGGGTCTCTTGTCCTCTAAGACCTGGCTGGCATTCACATCAAATGATGGTATGATTCCATCCCACCTGCTTTAACATTACACTGTGGCTGGAGGAGTGCTATTTTCAGCAACGCTACTTCAGGTCAGTTCACATAATTACGTCATAAAATAATGCAAAAATGAGTTGATCAATGCACCTTCCTTTGTCTTCTGGGTACTAAACCACAAAGAAATCCTTGGCTAGTCTCCAACAGCTATGGTGAGATGATAAGCTGCACGCTTGCCCAATGTTTGCTTTACAGCCAACCAGCACATCTCAAACCAGAACTAATTCCTGGTCCCTCTGAAGATCAAGTGCTAACATGTAACCAAAAGCAGACCCTTCCTGGAAAGCCTCAGTCACAGGAGATATGGCAACTGAAGCATGGGTTGGGGGAGAAGGAATATCCCATCCAGATATTCACTTCAAACCTGTGTGAATCTCATTGGAAGTCATGAAAGTGTGAAGACAAAGAGCTATCCTGAAATCTTTGTGCAGCTCCACAGGGCAGTTCCTATGGCTGGTGTCCTCACTCCATCCACAAAACAGATTTCCTTTTCAGCAAAGGTGCATCCAGAACATCAGTGCAGACAGAATAAGATGGAAGGCCTGCATATGGTTCTGAGCTGATCCACTATCAAAATAGATTACATCTTTCAAAGAGATACTTTCTACCTATGATGAACTGCTTTTGCTAACTGTTAACTTCAATAAGTCTGTCAGGTCTAATTATAAATCACCTTCTTCAGTGACTTTGCAGATTTTATAACACTTGAATCTCTATCAGACATACAAAAAGCTTTCTCACATTATTACTTGGAGCAGAGCAGACACAATAGAATCTACTGACATTTACAGCAGCAGATATCTGTTCATACACCTCTAGCAACCAGCTAACACTAAAAGCATATTTTAAAATAATATTTCTATATCATAGCTGCATTTGTGTAAATGAGAGCTGAACCTACTGACACCTGTGGAGTTTTACCTGAAAGACAACAGTTTTAGCCTCTTTTTGTATTATTTGTATCATTTGTATCATTATGTGGTGAAAACAAGAGGTATCTGGAAGACAGAAGAGCAACAAAAAGGCCTAGTAACTACTAGTTCAGAGATAAGAGGAAAGAATACACTGAATCTATTTTATAAACCTTTCAACTGCTAACAAAGTTCAAATCCTTATCTGTGTTAGAAGGGCACAACAGTTACAAAGTCACAAAAATAAAAGAAGAGCAAAGAAAGCTTTAACAGTAGCAGTATTTACTACATGCTTCCTGTTTAAATAATCAAGAGAGCTGAGTCCACCTGTGAAATGCAAGATCCTGCCTCTGAAAAGAGCAGTTTGTAACACTGGTGCCAGATGGATAGTTCTGGACACTGCTGGCTTTTCTTGTTCACTAGACAGGTTCTCCCATTGACTTTAGACAGGAAAGATGATGGTGGTGCTTGGAAGATCTTAAAAAGCCCTCAGCATACAGCAGCATTACAACAAGTTAGACACTCTTGCACCCATTTACCCACTGTTCTGATTTCAGAAAATGCCTGTCAAGCACTGGGCACCCTGAGTAGATAATTCAATTGCCCAACTTGCCTGTAGTTTTTCTATTTCTCTTTCTGTAGTTGAGCCTGAGCTGGGAATTCAGCTGCAAGCACTTCAACATTGATGATTCACTGTTTGAAGGACCTCCAGGGAAGTCCTACGGTACCTCCAGACAAAATTCTCGCCTCTGGCTTTTCTTGGCTAACAGGTTTATTACCCACTAGAGAGTTTAGACGTAATACATCCAAACACAGCTTAAATTCCAGGTTCATACATGTGCTAATGGACCCTGGGGCTCCTAATTACATCTTCATATCAGCTGAATGAGATGCTAAATTATGGTCTTGATCCTACACTGTGCCTCTGCATAAAGCCACAGCTGATGTTGATCCCCAAATGGAAGAATGGGAGGAGGTACAGGAAGATCCAGATGTTGCTCATGTGAGTCAAGAAAGAAACCACTTTCTGATGTAAAAAATGATGACAATAAAATAATGTGAGCAAAATAACATTCCCCATCCTGTCATTTTCCAAAACATAGCTCATCTTCAAACATGAGTCTGTAATGAGAGGACAATGACATAGAATAATGAGAAATGTGGCTTAAAAGTAATTTTTTTTTTTTTTAAATTAATGCATATTTTTACACTTTGTTTCCTCCTTGAAAGTTTGGCCAAAATGAATCTTCCTGAAGTTGATTTCTCTCAGGAGCAATAGGGTCAATGCAGCATTACACATTCATGTTCTTGGTTCAAATAAAATAGTTGTTGCCATAGCAAAAAGTATTGTTGCAAAGACAACACACACAATGTAAGATCAAAGAAGAAAGCTCAAAAGCATTTTCAATGCTCAACGATAACAGGATATTTTCTGATAATTAGATGAAGATGAGAGTGTGCTACTGCTTCCACAGTCCTGCTGTGATGAAATAGGCTGGATCCTTTGAGGCCCATTTTTCAAAATGCAAATTTCTAAGTTATTGGGGTTTTTCAAAGTCACATCAATTCTTTTTAACATTGCGCATATCACGATAAGGAAGAAGTTCTTCACTGTGAGGGTGGTGAGGCACTGGCAGAGGTTGCCTGAAGAAACTGTAAATGCTCCATCCCTGGCAGTGTTCAAGGCTGGGGGGGACAGAGCCTTGGGCAACATGGTCTAGTGTGAGGCATCCCTGTTTATGGCAGGGGGGTTGGAATTAGATGATCCTAAGGTCCTTTCCAACCATAACTATTCTATGATTCTATGCTGCCTGAGGCCAGTCAAGGACTGGAGAAAGATATATTTTGCGAGGTACAATAGTTATAAAAAAAAAGCAGGTCATACCTTATAATCTGGGAAAGAGGAAAAGGGGGGGAAATAGGTGAGTTGGGGTAGTATGAATGGAAAGACAAAGCAGCAGAGATGTAAATATACATGCTCATGTAGTCTGGCATGCTGCTGCCTGCTCAGCCAGCACTGCTCAATAAGCATTTTGGTAAAAGATACTTTCAAGAAAAGAATCAAATAATAATAAACTTTTCATTTTGCAGGCTTTCTTGGACACCTCCCAGCTTGAGATGGAAGCATGGGAGTAGACTATCATGTGGGAAAAATCTGCATTGCTGGAAAGTGAAGACAGCTGTAAATAATGATGCAGAACCATCTGAGACACAGAACAGGGTGAAAGTGGGAGAGAGAAGAGCAAGACAGCAGAATGTGTGAAATATGACCAAGAGCCAGGAAAATTATCTAAGTAGCAGAGTCTGAATGGACTCTGCAAGGGCGAGGTTGCAGAAAGCAGAGGGGGGACATTGCTTTAGTAAAACATGAACTGAAAGGAGCCCAAAAACCCCTTTGCATGTGAGTCCACATCTTTATATGAAGAGCAGGTTCTCTGCATGTTGGAAGAGTCAGAAAGATTTACCCACAGACAGCCTGCGCAAGTCCAGGGATGTGGACAGGCTAATAAAGAACTCCAGTATGGCCTTTGGCAACAGGAGAATACGGTGTCTGTTCATGATAGTGAAAGGAAAGGATAATGTAAAAGAAAATGCAAATGTAGGGGCTAGGATTAGATATGAACTAAAAAGATAAATTAAAAGGTAAGGTGCAGAATAAGGCTGCATGAGGGAGTAGCAAAGTTCTCTGAAGAGGGCAGCAATGAGAAGGAAGATGGAGCATGTGATGTAGGAGAGGCCTACAGTGAAAGCTGTAGGTGAATGGCAAATGGATACAAGTGAAAAGTTACACCCCACAAGCTATTAAGATAATGTTTGTGCTCCTAATTAATCATCATGAGACCTTTGACTTCACATTGGAAACATTATTTCAATAGTTTGTAAATGTTTACCTTGGAATTCAAATGGCATCAGGCAGAATTCCACCTCACTGGGCAGTCACACAACACACCCTGCTTGACTTTGCTACTGGAAAGAGATGAAGAAATCAACCATGTCTTTGGGTTTCAAGTGTAAAGGTGTAGTGGTTCTAGAACACTTGTGCCCCTGTTTCTCTACACTCTCTCCAGAGCATCTTTTCCAATTTTTCACTGCTAATGCGTGCAGCTGCTTCTATATCACTGCCTTCCTAAGCCCTTTTTCTTCCCTCTTACCTCTATCCTATTTCCTTGCCATTCTATCTCTCACCTACTTGTCCTTCACCTTTTGCAACAGAGGCTCCTTCTCCACTGCCATAGCACTAGTCAAGAGGAGGACAGGGAGCTGAGGAAAGTTGGTCACCCCTGTTTTCTTGTCTTCTGTCCAGACTTACTACAGTTATAGTGCAATCAGAGGGATGCAGTTGTTTGCTGTGTCCTCTTGTGTGTGTGCTTCCATGGGGGAGCTCTCTGGCTGCATGTTCCAAAAAGATAGTTGTCAAATTCAAGACTCTTACATGAGCATGTTAAAAATGTCATTTTCCAGATTAAAATAAAGAAATAAGTAACAGGCCAAATTTGAAGTCATCACTACAGACCACAGAAGCACTGATAGTTCTCAAAAAGACAAATTTTCTGATTTATACATACATATGATTGTATACACACACACACACCTACACACATCCTTGTAAACATGGGCAAAACAATATCCCTTCTTTTTAGCCCTAACCCCAGCTGGAGAAATAGCTGAGCATTCTAGAGTAAACTCTCAAAAATATTTGCCCAAGGCAGGCAGCATGGAAAATTTTGGCCCAAATGGTTTAAGTTTGGCAAAGTTATAAGAAACAGAAACCAAGATCTTATAATAGAAAGTGCTGGGCAGCCTTATGGCAGACATCCTTATTTGCGCTGCTTGTAAGACTTCATTTGCTTTAATAGGAGCTGCATGGCAGGGCTGTAACACCCTGGGGCTTCCTGTCTTTAATTTCCTTTGAATATAATCTTGGTCTTAAGCCTTCCTTCCTAAACAACCTCTGTCTTTCATTATTTTTTTAAGCAAATTACAACTTAACAAGCATACATTCTCATGAGACAGAGACTCTCATTACCAAAATGACAGTGCTGCTTAGAATCTGCATTTTGCAGTCATTCAGTAACCAGTTCGATAGGGCAGTAAATAATTACACACCATCACTGCCAAAAAGTAAACAGGATATTATAATAAGTCATTGTGTATAGTTACACCTTACATTACTCGGTTACCTGGATGATTCTTACAGAGGGGTACTCATGAAGTGAGCAGTAGGGAGATGTATATATGCAGTCCCAAGTGGCTGCACAATCTTCAAAGCCATAATACATTATTTTGGGATAAACTCTGAAGGTGTTTCTCAGCCCTTATTTAGGCCAAGACTGTCACGAATACAGGTAAGAGATAGCAGGATATGGCTCACCACTCCTGGATATATCAGATAAAAGTATTCTGCTGGAATTAATTTTATATTCATTATCTTGCTGAGAATAACTTTCAGATCCTTAGGAAGGATGGTCTCATTTTGTAGGATTAGCATCACAGATTCTCTAGACTCATAGTACCAGGATGTTGCTTCATCCTCTGATGTGACATGTTCACCGTTTATGAAGCCAGGGTCTTTAAAAAGTAAGTCAAGCTTGCTGCAGAGTCCTAAGCTCCAAAATCTTCCAGGTCTGTACATTTTAAACCAGAATATAGCAATTTGAATGCTTTGGGGCAGTAGTGTAGCATTAGTGCTCAGAAATTTCAGCATAATTTCTTTATGCTGCTTAAAGAGCTGTGCCCAGCTCTGACCCCAAATCACCATCATTAATAATTCAAACAATTATGACATAAATCACAGTTATACCTGAGGGGATGAGGCTCAGTGAACCAAATAAAAGTGGGTCCTACTTAAATTACTCGTTATTGGAAAGAAACTCACCCAGGCTATTTCTGAAACACTCTCCATGATCTATTCCCCTCCACCCTTTTCTTTGTTACTGCACACATGCAAAGTCTTACTAGATTAACAGTAAAATAGCCATTTTAGTGGCATTCCCTCTTTGCAGAGGCTATCAAAAAGGTTTTCTTTTGTTGTTCTGGATGTAGACTGCCTGGGGTGGCTGCAGGCTGCCTCATGAGACCATCCTAACCCACTTTGTTCTGACTAGTGGCCCTCAGTAGTTATAAACTTCAGACCAATGTGACCAGTTGAACTAGAACTGAGGACTTCTGCATTCCTATACCGAATACCCCTGAGTTAACCAAACAGCATCCCTACAATGGTTTTTTTAGATATTATTTTTGTGTGATATTAAGGGCTTCTGTACATAAAATCCAACAGTTTCTTTTTAGTAGCTGACAACATTATACAGCAACATCATTAGCAAAACAATAGCCAGTTGTTTCAAGTACATGTTCAGAGGGAAAATGAGTCTAAAGATCCTAAATCCTTCCTTTAGTTAATTAACAAAATTATGAAACCAAGTTCTTAATCCTCAGTTTGAATATGAATGCAAATTCCTGAAATACTTGAATCACCGTATTCAAGGTAAAGACCTTGCTCCAGGAAAACTGATCCATCTTGAAAGCAAACAGAAAATGAGGGCTATACACATCTTCATGTGTGTTATACTAGTCTAAGTAAAAAGATTACTAACATCGCCCTCGATTCAACTTTCCACAACAATTAGCTAAAGTATCTCAATTTATCTTTCCCTGACAGTTTATGATTTTAAGGAAATATGAGATGTTTGGGTTGTTGTTTTTTTTTTCCTTTTAATGGACATTTTAGCACCATCTGCTGGTGCTAAAACTTGCTCTGGAAACTAAACACCACCTATCTCCTTTATTTTTACTTCCTTAAGGCCTACTTCTGGCTCTTATTAGGAAAGGTTAATTGCTTCTTTTCTCCTACAGATCCCAGGATTGGCTAAGTAATTTCTCTGAATGAATCATGCATTCAGATGGGAGTATACCTTCCGCAGAGCATGTATCAGTAGTGATACACTATTAGAGAAAACAACTCATCTACAGCTACATGCAAGAGTAGATGTGTTCGTTTCTTACAGCGTAAAAACAACAGAAAAAAAACACCTCATTCCTTAAAGGGTAATAGAAAAGATTTCCCCTGATTTAATATGAGTTGATAGTGATATTTAGACTAAAGAAACTATGCTGTGATATTGGAGATATAATGTGGCATGTAGAGTCAAAACCTGACCTGTTAAAATTACCTCTGTCTGTATCCAGTTATATAATTATATGACTGATTCCATCTAATTCATTCAGTTGCTTTTTGATTTCATGAGATTGCTTCTGGCTCAGCACCAGTTCTTTCCTGTTTCAGAATCTCTTGTGGCTTATCTGAAAGCACTTTAGGAAATGGCTACACTAGGTCTCAGCTGCCTTTCTACAGCACCTGAATGCATGAAACATCTCCCACCTTCAGTAGAAGCTGCTCTCTGCCTTGGTTAAGCCAAGCTCACAGAATCCCTCTCTACATGACTTGCCAAATGTGAGGACTTGACTGACAACATCACAGAGCACTAAAAAAACTGCCACAGATTTCATGGACTCCCCAGAGAGAAAAGCTAATATCAACCCATTTGAGTTCAGCGAGGTCTAGCAAGTAAATGTACCAGGGGAATTTCAAGTTGTTCTATTCTGGCTGTTATTAACATCAATGTCTCCTGTCATGAAAAACTCAGAATGGACCTGGGGACCTTTTCTTTCAGTCTGCTCTTTAAATACTCAGCATTAATCTTTGTGGCTCATACTTCAACCTCTGCTCCACCTTGATGATCTCCCACCTACTATCAACACAGCCCTGTCTAGATCTTTTATGTACACCTTCCCCTAACACCAATGGTTTACAGGTGAAATTCAGCTGTCTGAACCTTAAATGGATATAGAAAAACAATTTCTCCAAAAAAGCACATTCTAGATTGCTGTAGCAGACAGGATGAAATGTCAGTTTAACGGCATGGGATGTCATAATCTTATGGGTTGGCAACAGGGCTGGGAAATGAGTTCCTGATACTGCATCAAGCCTCTGTCTATCCCTTTACTATTAGTACCAGTAGGTATCAGTCGGCTCCAGTAAAAGAGTACCCTGCCATGGCCAACTTAGGCAGCAGTCGCCCCAAGGAAGCAAAATAGCCAGAGACAATGAATTCTCTTTTGCTTTCCTTCCAGCCATAGAGGTAAGATGAAGCAAAGCCCAAATCCTGCTTGCCCATAAATTCCCTATCCTAGAGAGTGGTAACTGAAGACTTTTCAGATAGATGATCTCAGGTAAGTTTTCAAAGTTGTATTCAAAAGGGTCAAGTCAAAAACTAAATCAAGTTATTTGTTAGAAAGATTTGTGCGTACACCTCCCACATTCGCTGCTTTGAAATGGACTCCTTAATGTCTGGAGGAGATACAAAGCCTATGGCTCTTCTAAGGTTTCAGAAGGAGGAAGAAAGGCCGTGACCTTTAATAAAGATTATTCTAGAGAAACAGGACTGCTTGCTTTTGCCTAATCTTTTACAAAAGAAGCTTGACAGAAAGTGCAATGAAGTAATCTAAACCCATTCCTTAAGAAAGAGGTGTAAAGAGTCGAGGAGGACATTGAACACATTATATGCATTGATGGGAAAACTGTGATCGAGAAGTTTAGGCCAAAGCTGGTTCCACTGGCAGGATCCAGCCGCTCTGCATCACAAAATAAAGAGACATATTAAGTATAAATATCCCAATTATGGCTGCTATAAGTGGTGACTCGCAATCTAAGCTCATTCTGAATTGCTTCTTTCTATATGAATATCATTCATAACTAATTTCCATCAATATCCATGAGATTCAGAAAGAGGTTTATCAAGACGAGATGATTTGGGTGGAGATGGGTGAGAAAACTCTTCACTGTTTCAGCAAAACAGAAACCATGGAAGCAAATTAATTTGGGCAAATTTCCCTTTAAAACAAAGCCAAAACCTTTTGAAACTACCCAAATGTCCTTTCCAAAATATTTGCACAAATGAGTTCCTTTGAATTGCAATCTACTTCTGCTTTTCAAATTCAAATGGATGTATATTCAAATAAAAGGTGAAAATTGAAATTAAAGCTTTCCAAATTTAATGAAACTAATTGCCCTGATCTCACAAATAGTGTTAGTGATGGGAAGCCACCTTGTGCACTGGGACACAGACAGCAGGGACCTCCAGAGCTTCACTGTGCTTTCTTCCAGTGGCTGCAGGTACATAAAAAGTGAGAGTGCAATACACTGCTACAGATGTCACAAAAAGTCACGTGAAGTTTAGTGAGACTGATGATAACTACATAAAAAGACTGCCAAGTGCATTCAGAAAACTGGAATGGCTTTCAGTAGAAGTAGGACAAGTGTGGTCTCAGTACATTTTCACGCTAACATGACTTACCACAGTTTTTTAAATATGTGATTTTAGCTTCTATATGTAAAAAAAGTGGGTAACTGAAATACATACAGAATACTCACTTATTCATCTAGGTTTGTAATTCTGCATTTCTGGTATCTTGAGACAGAGGATGGGACATTCTAACAATACATGGTACAAAAGCTGTAACAGATTATTCAACTCATTTCAGTATAAACTGCCTGACTAGTCGATTATAGAAAATGTGCATTTTAGAAGTAACATTTTACTTACATGAAAAAAACAGATACTAGATGAAACTAAACCAAAGACTTATTTTATGCATGTTTCTTGTTACTTGTCTCATCCTACAGGCAGAAGTAAGAAATGACAGAATAATGAATAAATGTGCCCTGAAAATCCCAAAACATCCCTCATCCCTCTATCTCACAGAGAGGAGCAAGATTTACCATTTGGGTTGTCAGAGGTCTTGAAGCAGTTCCATGTTAGCCTACATCCTTTCAGTGTTTGGTTACAGATGTGGACTCTTTGTGAAAAAGTAATGTCATACTTGCACATCTGTGGGTTCTTCCATGCTTTGGAAAAGAAGAAATATTTTTTTTCCATGAATAAATACTTTAATTTAGGACTTCCGGCTTAATTACCATTTTTTCTAACCCAGGAAGTGCAGACTTGCAAGGTGTTCCGATTTTCACAAGCCACACAAAAGAACTTCAAACTGCAGTAAAGACTAAGTCTGATGAGTGCTGCCCCATCCATGGCTTCTCCTGCCCGATCACCTGGGCCTCTGTGCAAGCTCAGTCCCCGTACCCTCACATCAGGCTATGCAATATGTTCACAAGAAATAACAAAATGGTTTAGGTGGTTGAAGCATACAGTTTTCAATGGGTCTTGCCAAATATTGGTTTCACTGGGTGAACAGGGATAGTGTAGGATTAATTATTTAATACAAATGTGCCATTTTGTGGTTATTCACTTTCCACTATTGTTAGGTATAAGCAAGTAATTACTCAACATCACCTCAAACCAAACTAGGACACTCATCTTCCAAGGGTATGTTTGCTGCTATGGGAAGAACACAAATAGTCACAATAGTTCAACTCTGATATGTTAAACTATATCCTTCCTCTTGGACCTAATTCAGCTTCCACTGAAGGCAACACAAAAAAAGACCATTACTAAATTATGACAGCCTTTAACACATAACAAGTGTTGCCCTGGAACTTTTAGAAGTTCACCCCTAACCAATAATACCGTTCAGAAAACTTCTGTTCCTCCAACCTCACACAACAAAACAAAGAGTTCACTGAGGTTTTAGTTAGTTAGATAGACAGGTATTTTGACTGAGATAACATCCAAATGTTCCATTTACAACTGGAGGTCTGTGTTCTTTCCATGAAAATCCTGAGTTTGGTCCACAGTAGTTACCATGGTAGCTGTATTACTAGGTTACTCAGCCTGCATAGAAGGTGCTACATGAGAGCAATATATTGCCATTCTGGTTCAGAACTTACAAAGTCAGCATGTTAACAGGTAATACTGATCTGACTATGACAAAAGTGAACAGCAACAAACCCCTTCTTCCAAGTATCTTCTTGAACATAAAAGTATTTCTTCAGTAGCACTGAAATAAAAATGTCACAAAACTTTAAACTGGATTTCAAACTCTTTAAGTTCAAGGAGTATATATAAAGATGGCATTTCTGCTTTCAAAACAAGAACCCTTTGACTGTGATCAGAATAAAAAAGCAAAGCAAAGCCCAAATATTAGGTATACACAGAAATAGAAGGAACAGTAGCACACTGCAGTGAAACCATGCTTAAGGTGACAATGAATTCAACAGCAGCAAAATACTACTTTCATAGGAGTTTTTATTAACACAATATAACCTGATAGCTGAAAAAGAGGGATCCCTGCCCCCCACTCATCATTCAGGTGAAGAAAGATTAAAATCCTGAGAAGAAATCCCTTCAACCCATCAGGAAAAGGTGCAGCCTTGGTAAAGTGCAATGAAATTAAAAAAGATGTCATGTAGCCATGTCAGCCACATCTGTGACCCATATGGTGCATGTAACAAGAGCACATGTCTATATCTAAAGAGAACATTATATGCTGTATAAGGCTAGGGCAAATGTAAAAGTGAAGTAGAACACCTTCACATTACAAACACAGTTTGTTATTGGTGTCACATCAAAGAAAGAGTCTCAAGGAATTATTGGTCTCTGAAGTCATTTAATTATGATTAAGTGAACTAAGAACTAATGTAAATGGTATTTTATACCCCAGTGAATTAAAGTATGAGATCTAGTCAAGGTGAGTAAGATTTACAGCCGAAATTCATGCAACCTTACAGTAATAACACTTTTACTACTAACTGAGATATTTCAGTTTTTGAACTAATTAAAAGTACACAAGCAAATTTTATTCTTTGGATACTTCTAATAGACCACGGACAGAGAAGAGAATAGGTTGCCTCAAGTGATTCATGTGCTTCTCCTTTTATTATATAAGGGACACAGATAATGCAGGGTGAATACAACCTTCAGAGTTTACTATGAAAAAGAAAAGTAAGCATAGGAGGATGGCCACAAATCTCTTCCATTTCGACTAAATCTGACCCAGATTAAGGTCTCAAGCTTCATCTTTGGCTAATCCCAAATAGCTATCTGATAAAGAACACATCAGCCCCCAAGCGTAATATGAGCAAATAAAATCAGCCAACTCACTTTAAAGACACTAAGGGTCTTCTAACAGATTTTTAACTTGAACAAAAACTATTCCCAGGTATTTTGTCTTCAAATAGAATGAAGAGTGTCCAAGAAGAAATGCATAATGTATCAATGAATAGTTATATTTCACAGCTTTTCCAGCTGGAAGTAAACTCATTTTCCAGTGACAACTGTTAATCCACTCTCTTCTAGAGTCACTGTTTGAAAGGCTCCAGGTAAGGAGCAGAAACTTGGCTGACAGAAGAAAGTGCCAGATGGCTGCTGGGATGGGAAAAAAATTGAAGAAAAGAAAAGAGTGAAATGTGAGTTGTAGAAATAAGGATTGAATCACAATATAAAATGTAAGT
Organism: Forpus xanthops; assembly: GCA_032466535.1. NCBI lineage: Eukaryota > Metazoa > Chordata > Aves > Psittaciformes > Psittacidae > Forpus > Forpus xanthops. The sequence continues at coordinate 14,945 of JASSUY010037612.1, read as the reverse complement.
AGAGAACCAGAGCCTTCAAAATTTAACAGGAGCCATGTTAGCAACACAGCATCTACCCAAGTGGTAAACCTGATGGTCTCAGGAGGCCCTTAAAATGCAACACAGCATTAGTAAATTGCATAAATTATATGTCTAAAGTGTGCTCTTTGAGCAGTCACTTTTGGCTGAGATGGCCATCCACATTTGCACAAACTTATCTCCCTATACCTAAGATGTGTAAACCTGAATACTCAGGCAATACCAGCACGTGTTTCTTACACATAAAACTGTGCACTTTTTCAGCCTTTTCAGGAAAACTTTAAAATTCCCAAAAATCTATTTGGAAATCAAAGGGATCAAAATTTATATGCTTAAAAAGCACTAATATAAATATTCATGCTGTGCTACCAGACATTATCTTAATATAGGATAGTGTAGAAGAATAGGAATTCTGACGCCAAAATTTAGCTTTAAAGATGGTAAGAGACTTGGGAACACAGATGAGACAGTCTGGGTTACAAAATACATATTCTTGACCTATTGGTCACCTCCTTCTAGCTCTAGACACTAAAGTTAGTAATATCTTTATTGTTGCTTTTTAAATGCTTTATTTTAGCTTGCCTTCAGCAACGCCGCCCTAAAGGAAGTCACTAGTATTGCATTTACATTTGTAAGTACCCAGATTTTTATCAACTTTTGTATAATTATAGTGCACCGCATTTGGGAACAAGCATGGTGATTGTGACACAACCCACTTGAAGAACAGAGCCACCACTGTCAGTTGTGCTGGGTGGCAGAAGCTCAGATACCCACTTCATATCCATCCTGAAAAATTATGGTGTTGGGGGAATTTTTGCAAATGATGAGGCTTACAGCTGATGCTGTTTATGAAATGGAGAGTGCTGCATGTCACAGAGCAAGCTCAGTAACAAAGGGTTGTTCTCACACACTCAGACTCATCACAGCCACTCTTAGGCACACCATTCTGCCACCTCTTTGTAGACAGAGCGCTGTAAAAGAGCCTTCCAGAATATCCCCATTTTCCCCTGCCTTTCTTCATTTGCCTTTCCTTCCATTAGATGATCCTAAACCCAACTGGTATAAGAGACTTCATTAAAAAATTCCAGTTGAACTGAACTAGCCGATTCTTCCTGCCAATGAAACTGCTTTTGCTAAGAAGTCTGTGTAAAAGACCAGCACCTGGAGACATGAGATTGCTCAAGGGATTGGTAACAGGCTATGGAATATTTAATCTCTAGGGTATTGGCTTAAATCCAGAGTCAGGACCAAACTTGAAGCATCAGTCTCTTAGGCAGGTTGCCACATGACACCTTTAAAAATTACACCCCTCCACTCAGGAGAGCCTTTACCAACCTTGTGTTGAGAAACTTTCTCCTCTCTCCAGTCTGAACCTTACAGCTGAGGCCACTGAAAGTTGGAAGGTTATAATTTAGAAACGTGCAATACATTATGCCAACACAAAATAAAAGTTTTAGTGCAACTGTATGAGCAAACCCATGAACGAGATTTAGTGGTCTGTCAGAGGGCTGGCGTGTACACTCATGATTTCGCTGTCACTACATGCTGCAACACAAGATGACAGAACTGCTCTGGGCTGAGAGCATAAAAATGACATGTATTTATGCCAATAATCTTGCATTTCTTCCATACTAAATCTTTATGGATCAAAAATCCAACTAAAAATTCAGAATAACTAATAAGAATATGAAGAAAATAATTTTTCATGGAAATTAAAAGGTAGTGAGGGTAGAAACCATCAAAACTAAAAACCACTTAAAGCCAAAGAGCACAATGGGAATTGAGTCTGTTTTAAACAAAAGACATTCCCCTGCACCTTTTCCCATACAGAGAAGCAGCAGCTGTCTGCTCCTTCTCTGTGATGGTGTTGGAAAGAAAATTCCTTATGCCACTCCCTTCCCTCCCTCTGTTTTATCATCGTCCACAGCAGATTTCTTCACACCCTTCATTAAGCCTGATCCTCTTGCTTGTTGAGCAAAGACAAATTTATTTCCATTTGATGTTTTGTATCACTGTTCCTCTCAATGAAAATGCAGTAACTCCCTCTATTAGTGACTCCCAACTTAGCAGCAATGTGGCTGTACAGTATCAGTGAGAGTGCAGCTGGAGAAATAAAACCCATGTAAATAGCTGAAAAGATAGGTAAAAGTCTGGGCAGTGATCCAAAAACACTAAAGTACAGACTCCCAACATCTGGTTCAGGGTGGATTCCAAAAAAGACAGAAAGACAAAAAGACAGAAAGAAAGGATTGATTTCTCAGTGTATATTTTTTACATAAGGTTTTCATTTGTTTTTTTAATTCATCAAAAGTTTACTCTAGTATTGTGGTTTCATTTCTTCACCTGACTGCAACCCATTGCTTCACTATTTTAGCCATATTAATAAGAAGGAAGTAGTGCCTTGGACAGGAGTTGTAAGAAGCCTTCAGTTTCATACTTGCATATTTTATCGCAATAAAGGCAATTTACAGATCAAACCCTCTAAACCTCATTATCCAGCCTCTCTTTTTAGCTAGGACTGGGCTCATGACATATCCATGTGAATCTTGTTCTGATTTCATGATCTTTCAGGCAAACGGTGCCAACAGAGTTAACCCTGACAGTTGCTCAGCTTGTCTCAGCACTGCTTCACTGTTGTGCAACCCACACTGCCAAGGACCTACACAAGGCACACAGGACTCCGCCACTTTGACCACCACATTCTCTACTTTGAACAGTTTTAAGAGCTGAGAGGTTCTGCTAAGTTGTTCAGAGACAATGTAAGTTTCAAAGTCTCATACATGCCTTAAAATCTTGAAAGCTCCCTGGTTTCTAGGAGTGTTTCTACCCTTAATGTACCTGAGCTGTTCTCAAACTCCTGCCTTACCAGGTTAAGTGAGAATATCATCTATTCCACATGTTCAGACTGATGTTCTGGCCACGCAGTATGCCCCAGGCTATCAACACATAACATCTACTGCTGGTATGTTCAGATATCTTTCCCTCACCTTGCTTGAAGAGAGCTGAAGATGCTGCTCTGACAGACAGCTCACGTCTCTAGAAACGTCTCACTTCCATCAGGACTCTCTCCCAGGCAGAAAGCCTGTGCATCTTTACTTAACAGTGGGTTATGCTTGGCGTTTAGTAGCAAACATGCCATTGGGCCCCACATGGCTTACACACCAGCTTTGTTCCACTGTTTATGAGGACTCCTCTCCAGGGGACCAAGATTACTGGCTACTGTGTGCCTGTGTTGCAGGTAAGGCCTCTCTGGCCTTCCAACTACTGCCAGTGGCATCCAAACCTCAAAATCTCTTGATACATGCATGCACAATAGTCATTAAATGCACAAATGAGATAATAAGAAGCTCTGAAAAGTCTCCACACAATTTCAAATTTGCCTACTTTGTGCTTCAACGCTGCCTCACTCGGAGCTGAGCCATGTGCTTGTGCGCTTTCCAAGGGTTATTATGCCCAGAAAGAGAAAAAAAACTCAGATGGTAATTGTGCGATTCTCCTGCCCAAAGACTAATTCCTACCTACATCTGGGCAAGGTGTGCATTTTCTTACTTTTTCCTCTCCCAAAAGAGAAAGAAGTTTCAGGACTGTGTTCAAGACTTGGCATCAAAGCCAGTGCATAGCTGGGTTTGACACAACTCTCTCACCCTTTGCCAGTGCTGGGCCTAAGCCAGGAGCACCAAAGAATTTATTTCCATGGGAAGCCCTTTTCTGCAGCAAGCAAGTGACTTCAGGTAAAATACACAGCCAATAAAATGGCAATAGGCCACCACTCATGTCTCTTAATCTTCAATGAGCTTTCCACCTATGAAAGGAGGAATGACATTACTGAAATGGGAATCCCATTAGGGCACTGACAACTAATACCAGGAGATGAATTCTGTCCCTCAGAACCAAAGCCTCTGAGAAATAAGGAACCTACTGTTCTTGAAGATCTGTGCAATTTATTCTTTAATACTGGAGCCTAAGGGCAGCAATTACATATGCATAACATTCAAACCCAAATTCTTTTCCTGAAATTCTCTTTAAATTATGCCAGTTTACAAGTCTATCTTTTCTACCTGCTCATAGCTTGCTGTCACAGAAAGATCAGCTTTCTCCCCCAGCCTGCCCTCATCCTGCCCGTGCCATCTCCCTTCTTCCTTTGCATCAGCCTTGACTTTGATCTGACCCTTTAGTGAGCACAGTCAGCTCTCTAGACCACCAGAAAACTGACTCTGGAAATACCTGACTGATGTTCCACTGCCCCAGGCAGAAGAAAGAGAATAAAGCAGCCTGTTGCATAGTTGACAAAGCATGAGTGCTTTGAAAAACAACTGACAGGCCCTCCACCCTGTACCTTTGTGCTACCCACATCAGTCTAAATGCATATGTTCACACCCGGGCATCTAGATCACACACTGAACTGAAGGAACAGTCACAAATGAGAGGTAATTTCAAATCAAGCAGTTTCCTTCTAAGCTACACTACCATCACTTCATAATGACAGTGACAGACAAGTTGCATGAAGTACCTAGATCTAATCCACTACCTTTATCCCATCTCCTGCAGTTATTAGATTCTTCCGCAGTCAAGTAATCTGGTACAAAGCTAATCCCAAAAGACAGGGCAGGACAGAAAGTTTTCACCTGAATTTCTTCACAGTGAATCTGGAACTGTTGGGTTGGTTTGGAGATGCGGTACTTGCTGATACACAGCTTGAGGGTTAAAAATGGGGTGAAGGAGGAAAGGGGAAATGTCTGAATGCATACAGCCTCCATGACTCGTTTGTTAGGCAGAATTAGTTTAAGCATTGCATAAATAATTATAATAGATAAGGCAAAATTCTAGCCTTACATAGAATGTATTTTTTCAGCCCATGAGCCACTTGAAAAGGTGAATAATGAGTGAAGAGCACATCTCTATCCTTCCTTTACCGGTTCTTTCTTTACAGGCAGATTTCTACACAAAAAGGCATACTGGAGACAGCACAGCTTCACCCAGCACAATGAAGGCAACACACCAAAGCAATGAAGCTCAGAGAAGTCACTTTTTACTCACTCTCAGCCCTCTGGCTTTTCAGCACCTGGACACCAGCTCTGAAACAATGACCTCATCATTTATCATTTTACTTTTCAGTGCTTTACTTAATATATGACCTGCTCAGTAAAATATTTGCAGACTTGGTACTCTGGTACTTTATCCCATTACAAAGGCACGCATAACATTTCACATCTCTTTCATGCAGGTGGTCCTCTGTTGTGACTCAAGGCCAAACAGAATATAAAGTTAGGCCAGTTCAGCAGTATAGGTGAAGGCATCTGAACTGAGAGGAGAGAGTATGGTAACTCCAGATGCCAATTGTGGCTATACATTTCAAAGATAGTGCTAATTTATTTATTTGGCTTACAGTGACTGAATCCATCAGTCCAGGACAGATGATCAACCACGAGACATCTAAGAATCACTAAGAAGCAACTTCTTTTTTTCATTAAAATCATTCACATATGTCCCAGGGAGCCACAGAAAGGTGTATTAAAAATGGCCCCATTCTTGCAGGCAATTCCACTCCATTAAATATTATGAGTACACATGTCTCAGACCCAGCACTTTAGATTTACAACCAGCAAACAGAATGTATCAGTCGAAGCATCTAGACAGAGGAGTTAGGTACATCCAGGCAGGAGGCATTTCTTTTCACCTTCCCTACAGAACGCATTTGCACAACTGGTTTAGATTTCTATTTATACCCCTCACTGAGGGGATAGATGTGAAATCCAGTGCTTACAGCACTCTGTGCTGATAGGTACTGGCAATGCTGCCACCTCCAGTGATGACACTAAGCTGTGGGCCATCGGTCACATACAGGTCCCTCCCAAAGGAAGTCTGTTCTTTCAGAAAAGACACAAGGCAAAGAGAAAAAGACACAAGAGAAGTCAGGAAGAAGACTTCCTCTGCAGTCTGGCCTTCTATAACACAGCCCTTCCATTCTGGAACACAGCTTGCCTAAGGAAAGCTGTGACAAGAGCAAAACAGCAGCCCCAAAGACACACAAAGGTGACAGAAAGAGTGAAAAGCTCTTCAGAGAGCCCTTTATTATGAAAAGTTGCTAAGGAAATTGCTGGGTCTACAGTGACTGACTTACTATTCTCTTTTTTTCAAAGACTCAGCTATTGTGCTCTCAAATTAAGATTTGGCTTCGCCTTTTAGAAAGACACGAATAATAATAAAACCATATTGCAGCACATATGACTTATGATTAAGCAGCTCTGGGTTATATACAGAGGAAATGTCTGAAAAGGCACTGGCTGACACTTATCAAAGAATTTGGAAATGGAAATTACAGCAAGAGAAAGCAAATTAGCCAAGAATTTTAAAAGAAACAGGATATAATGATCAAATAGATGACATCAAATTAAAACCCCAGACCAGGATCAATGCAAAAACCCTCAGGAAAACATGCTGTCAAGCTGGTGACATCATATTTATGTATGTCCTATGTCATTCAGATATATTCTGGTGGTTTCATTAAGGATACAAAGCACATGTTCTTGAACCCTATGCTTTTGTCTCTGTTGTATGCTATCAGCTTTCCAGCTCTGCAGATTAGCAAAGCAAGCCCCATTCATAACTCTGTTGCTCAAATTCTACTTCAAGTCAGTGTTGGAAAGTTGTGCTTTCCAGTAGCGTGCTTATTGTGAAGAAAGAGTGCAGTATTTTCAAGACATGAGTTAATGAGTCATACTGTTAGTGTTTCCCAAATAAATTAATAACAACAACTAACAATTCATTCCTAAAGTTCCTGCATGCATACAATTCCAACTGACTGCAGCGGGAGCCAGAAATGTGCTGAAGCTTTGAAAGGAAACCTGCTTGATGTGTTCCACCAGAGATCTCTACAGATGAAGCTGATAATGGTTAAAAGTGACACTTCTAAATCTTTGCAAGTACTAAAATTTAAACTCCTAAAGCAGTGCAATGCAACAAGCTTTTTACAGAACACAGCCTCCTGAGACTGCTACTCACTTTACCTGTGCAGCCCATCAGTGAGCAGCAGATTCTGTATTTATCAATGTTATGGACATTGACAACAGCATCATCACAATCACTCAGTACCAATTATTCCTGAGGGATTATTGACAGCATTGATAGAGCAATTCAAATAGAAAAAAAAATCACCAGCACCTGCAAGAAGAGCTTAAACCTGAACTCATGTCCTGGATGAACCTATTTTAATGTCACTATTTGAGATGTGTGTAGGTACACCTTGTATCTACATCTTTGTGTGAGGAAACCAGACATTTGGTGTTTGCAATGTTGTTTTTTGTTGTTTTTTTTTTTTTTTAACAAGCTGGGTGTTAGCATTCCCTTCCATGTGGAAAGAGAAGGGATGGCTGGGGATAGTGCAGAGCTCTGCCCAACACAAGGCATTTCAATAAAAACAGCAGCAACCACCTTGTATGCTGAGCTCCAGCCTGCAGCCTTCCATCACCCTTGCTGCTGAGAACTGCTCTGCAGTTGTTCTGTGTGAACAGCTTTTAAGATTTCAATTCAGGAAAGCACAGGAACATACAAAGTCACTTTGGCTTCTGCAGCTGCTAGACAACTGCTTTAGCTCTGCCCTAAAAAGAAATACCCCAAGGCTGGGAACTCTTTGTGTTTAGCTATTAGGAACAGGAGAAATGGAGTCAGAAATGAAGACTGACTTGTGTAAAGCAAGCCTGGATGGTGGGTGAGGGTGGTGAAGCTGTTTAAGTGAGGGCAGGCAGCAGTTCACCTATGAGGGGAGAAGAAGGCAGCGTGGGGAGGGTTATATAAGCAAAGTCACTGGTGGAATGTGCAGAATGTACACAGAGAGTGTGCTGGTTGTGCCAGGCCAGGCTGCGAGACCAGCCTCCCAGCCCGTGTGGAACAGGTTGACTGACAAAAGGCATTTCCAAACTGCAGCCTGTGTCCTCTGTCCCTGGAATGAAAGCCACAAAAGTCATCAGATACCAGCATAGACGGTACAGTGTGCTACTTAATGCGACTAAGATGATCATAAATAAAACAATCATCATTTCTCCAGTGCCCTCCTCCTCCATTCTTGGAATAGGCAAGACTTCTGCAATTGTCGGCAAGAAAGAGCAGGCAAGATATACAATCAAAGGTAAAGAAGAAACTTCATACCATTTCCAGAGTAGTCTGGATTTTTTTTCTCTTGCTGCTTTGGGTATTTTTCCATGACTGATTAACACATCCTCCCTTAAAACCTGCTCCAACCCCAAGCAAATAAAGGGAAAAAGAATATTTCCATTTGCAACAAGTCTGCACTAACCACTCTGATGCTCACTCTTCAGGTGCCACTTGAAAAATCAAATCCAACTGGCAAAGGTATTCAAAGTAAGTCCACTTTAAATTGACAGATGTTTGTAAAGCAAGTGCTCATGAAATCATGAAATAAAACCTCACCCAGCTGAGAGGTGGATTTATCTACCTAATGCATAAACCCAAGGATCTGTGGAAATTTGCATGCTGACTGCATTTGCTAAATCCCTGCCTTTGTGGACTGGCTATGGACATACAAAAGTGTGCAAGAGTATCCTCTGCCTTCACAATAAGATCAGTTAGGAACAAAACTGTACTTCTTTCCACTCAGCTACAGGACTGCATCCTGTAAGTGTTTTGGGATTGCCACAAAGAAAACTGAGTTAAAGTATCTCCAGTGGCACCTGAACCACCTCTACTGATCAGAACTAATTATAAGAAAAGTCCACATATTGAATGTCAAAGATGAATCCACAGAGGAAATGTAACACATGAAACACATGTTTCAGACATGCTGTTCAAAACAGAGCTGAAAAAAATGACGTCAAGGGACCTGGAATATTTCTCACAGAGATTCTGCAAGTCAAGGAGTGAAATGGCACTAAATAAATTACGTGCTTTCAAGTTACTCAGTATGCAACTATAAACTACAGAAGAATACAGCTCTGCAGGAGTACCCTGCCTATAGCAGGACAAACGTGTCTGGAGAAATACATTTAGAAGAGCAGAAACTATCACATACTGTTTAACTGGTGGCCATGACTTACTTTCAGTTCCATAAACACAAACCAGTCTCTTCTTCAGCAGGAAGATTTTGGATGGACCCACTAAGCAGTTCTGTACCGAGAAATGAAAACAACAGTTAGCAGGCACTGAGAACGGATCACCTTGTATATATGCCCCCAGCAGCAAATGGATGCAGACGTCTCTGAAGCCCTATCACACCAGCTCTGGGCAGATCTCAGAACAGGATGGGGACACTAAGATAAATATAGTTCAGAAGCAGATGTTGTTCAAAGCAGTTAGTTAATTTTTTAGGTCCAAAGCTTCACACAGGACCACCATTTCCAGAGATAGCATCATGGTTTCCAAAAAGAATTGCATTCAATTTCGGGTAGAAAAGGGATTCCTACTTCTGGAAATTTCATATTCTCAAATGCCATTTTTCATAGAAATGGCCTCATTTCTGAGTTCATAGAAAGCGGAAAAAGCAATAAAACTTTCAGATGTGAGGTGATTTTTCATCTTGCTAGAAATACTTTAGCACAATTCTAATTCACCATCATCCCAGGAAAGGCTGCTTATAATACACTGAAAGCCAGCTTGGGCTTTAAGCCAGCAAAGCACTTCAGCATGATTTCAGCTTTAAGCTCAGGCATTGCACGACTGACTGCAGTGAGATGACTTAAAAATCATTATAATTAACAAGCTTAAATGGCTTGCAGGTTTACAGCCTCAGTGTGAACTTCCTATAAGGAGTATCACAGAATACAGCTCTACTCTTTTGAGTTTCTAATGCCCCACCACATGTCCCAATCTGAGTAAGGCCCTACAGATGAGCTCCAGGTGAAATTTGATGGGAATGGACAATACTTGCAGAAGGCCTTCAGCAGAGGCCTTTGTATTCAAGAGTCTTTTATCCCAGTGTAGGTGAGAGTATACTTTATACATCCCAGGAGGAAAATAACTTAGTGAGAGAGCTCTCAAAGAAAGATAAAGAGTACAGACAGGAAAGCTATTGTGCATAAATCCAGGTGGAATCATAAGTCTTTCTCAAAATGCTGAAAGAATAAATCCCTCTCCCACAAACTACAGAAAAAGATGTGGTTCCCATGCACAACTGAGTGGCAAAGCAACTTCCCACATAGGCACATCTGCCTCTTTTTCCCCTCTGTTCCTTCACTTAAATTCTGTCATGGCAGTAAACACAAGAGGAGGCAGGGGTTGTACAGGCACATGGACAGGGGAAGGAACGAAAGGAGGGAAGAGGATTTGTACTTTAGAGGTTTGCATATGAACTTGGCTCCAGCCTGCATTGCGTTTACATGCCTTTGAACACTTTCTGTTTCTTTCTGCATTCTTTGCTGCTCCATTTTATTTATTTTCACCTCTTGCTTCTCAGATCCTCTGCCAGACTCCTTATTTAATTCTACTTGTTGCACTAAAAACACCATTGTTGTCATCCAAATTAATGCCTGAACATAATAAAAACCTCAACATAACTCAGACAACTACTTTTCCATCCTTTGGTCTCACTTGAAGTTTAGTATAAAAGCCAGTTCTTGGGAGCTCTGATAATTTACACAGGATCAGTCCTAGGTAAATGGCATTTTAGTAGGCAGGGGTGTTTTTTAACTTGCCTACCTATCTTCTCCTTGTATCAATTAAGGCTGCTCAGAGTCCATCCACTCCATCTCCAGCCCCTCTTCCAGTGTAATCCATTGCATGACAATGTTTTTTAACTAAACTTAGTAATTTTCAAATACTGAGGTGGCCTTTGTGACAGGTTAGCTAAGAAGCAAGATAAACTAAAAACGCCTTTACTTTAAGAGGGGAAGGAAGAGAACAATCTCCTAAGAGTTTGTGGTGAAGTAGCATGGCATTACAGACCTGGCTACCAAACTCCTCTTAGATCTCCTATGTTTCTCTCCATTTAAACTGTACAGGGGGAAAAACAGAAAGGAAAAGACCAGACAAGAAAAGACAAGACAAAATAGAAACATGATAGGACCAATATTCTCACCAAACCCGCCACTATCTGCCCTCACCCTCAACTTTTCTCACTGAGAAGTCTTCCTAGAGATGAGAAGGGCTCTGAAAAGATGAAACATTCTTTTGCTGAGGATCAAGTACCTATCCTTTTAACAGTCCATCAGGATGGAAGGGAACTAAAGTGAATGAACACAGCAGCCCACACAACAAAGTCCATCAAGTATTCATTTCATGCCTCATGGTGAACAAAAAGACAATACTGTTCTGTTTGAGGAACTGGACAATCCTTCTCCATCTAAAGCTTCTGGTGACAACTGTGTATGGGGGTACTCTACAGCATAAAGAAGAATAAGAGCAGATAAAAAGAGCCAACAGATGACACAACGATCACAGGGTAAGACCTGGTCAGCCTGTCACATTTATAACTTTTAAATACTAGGTTTTGTATATTGTTTTTGGGAGGAGAAGAAAAAGTGGCAGATGCTAAAAGGAGGAATTACTAGAGGAAGGAATGACAGTATCTGAAGCACTCAGGAAGTAGCACGGACTGAGTTTTCTTACAAACTTGCATCTCAAAACCTCTCAACAATATCAAAAATATTGAAGCTCAAATAAAGAATTCATCTGGTCTTTCTGTCTCTGCCTAGTGCCAGCTCTGCACTTTTTCAAGGGTAAATCACTGATTAGCCTGTAGTCTTTTTCATTTCCTTCATTTGAACTAGATGGCAAATTAATATTATAAGGTGAGTTTAAACAGCACATCAGTGAGAAAAACAGTCATTTGAAACATAAGCAAAACACACAAAGTGGGACTATAATAATTTCTGAAGCTGTTTTGGTTTTTAAAGGATACTTTAAACCTTTCCTTACAGTCTCAAGGACTCCACGTTATTTTTTTCACATAGAATTTACAATTATTCCTACCATGTATGTCATCCAGTAGCGCTTCTAAATTAGAACACCAGACTGGAGCTTCAACAGCCTGTCTGAGTATTAACCAATCTGAGCTCCTCCACTCTGACAAAGCCCTGGCTGAGAGATAAAAAAGAAACACATACCTACTTGTTAGGAGCTGATCATGCCAACTCTTCTTTCCCCTTGCCACTATGCACTGATCACAAATTAGAAAACACTTTAATATCATCAACATAGAGAGCTTATACAAAGCCAGATGAGAGAAACAAAGCAGAAGAGTAACAAAATCTTTGAACTTATGTTTATGCTGCTTTAGCAAAGAATTAATTGACTAGAATATAAGCAGGCTGCTTTCTAGTCTGCAGATAAAGGATACTATTGAGCAAATGGTATAGGTTTTAAAAGTCCTTAATGATAAAACTTGTGATTAAGCCTAGAACATTTTAAGCATTCATTTTTTACATTCAAAATATCACCTGATTTTGCCATTAGGTGATCTGGGGAAGCCAAATTGTAGTTTTCTGCTTCACTTTCCGTTCATACCAGGTTCACTGTTTAGCTCTGACACTAAACACAGCAGGACTGAGGTTAAATGCAGTTTCCAGTGGTTGCGTGGATATGTTTTCCAACTCACAGATATTCCCACTCATATCAGATTCTGTAAAAAGCAAAACAAAAAGCAAGGTCTAACCTGCATTTTAGTCCCAAGAGTCAGTGGTCCTTTAATCCTGAAAGGCAAAACCACAATAAGATCATTACATTTATGAGAAGCAAAAAGCCTTAAAACTTGAGGGGGGGGGGGGGGGAGTGAGAGGGAATTTTAAGTGATTATTTTACCATGTACTGATATATAGCTGACTGCATCAGGAGTTCTAAAACATGAGCAAAAGCTAATTTGACACTGACACTTCCAGCCTTAGCAGAAAAGTTATACTCTCATTTGAAAAAGTATTTATCACCTTGTAGCTGCTCTTTCCCATGCCAGTGTTTCTCTCTTCTTAGAGCTGCTTAGGAGGATGCTCTTTCTTATTTAAACTTATCTGCCATCGGTAATAGGTAACTGATCAAGAAGTAGTAGGTAATATACATGGCTGTCTCTCCAAGGCCCCTTTTGAAGCCCTTCAAAGCTTTCACTGAAAGGCAGGGCTTACACTTGAACTGGGGCTGATATCCCTGAACCATAATATTTACATTCTTTCTCTTTTCTATTGCTTTTCCTTAGCACTTCCATAAGACACTTATAAATAGAAGGTGAGAAACTGGAACTAGACAGAAGGCTATTTAGCAGCAGAGTGCTGCCTGTGGCTTGTCCATGCCTATTCCTTTTCGATGAGTAGGGGAAATACCTACTAGGTCAAGCAGTCCATGTCTTCCTACTCTTGCCAGGGCAAGATTACTACCCAGTACCTCTCCACACCACCTCACACCCCAAGGGACTACAGTATCCCTTGCAAAAGTTACGTAATGAAGGCTGCTGAGAGCTTTATGTAGCTGGCTGACTGGGAAACCTAAATGGGCTCTTCTCTTGGAAGATCTATTTGAGGTGCTTCCTCAAATAGACGGTCCCCTTCTTCATAAGGGGAAATCTCCAAACTCTAACTAGTGTGGAAAGTGAGACCTGTCATCCTTCTTGCTGCCTTGTCATCTTTCTTCACAAGTTGATAATACTGTGACACAAATAAACTTTGTGCAGTGTCAGAACGAGGTCATATTGTAATACTACTCTGAGGGATCACTCTTATTTGGAGCACAATTTATATGCACATGGGTGTTTACAGTGCCAGCAGGGCAGCACATACATACATTTCAATTAGGGCACAGTAAGTCTGCACAGTTAAAACACAAAACCATGCTAAAACTATAAAAAGAAGGAAAAACATTACTGTCTCCAGCTGAAGAAAAAGACAAAGAAAACTACTGGTATCAGCCATCATCTATTCATAAACCTGTACCTACATAGCTTAGAAAGCAGCTATGTCAAAATGCAACAACTGTTTTTTCATTCAAAATGACTTTCTTTTCTATAAATAATGTTAAAATATGTTTAACTGTATTTTTGCTGGAAAAAGATTGACTAAATGATTCAACAGATTTTACTAACTTGATAATGAAAATCCAAGTATAGGCGCAGCTTTTCAGTTTCAAAAATCACAGATCAAATGATTCTTTTAGTAAGTTTTCCATTCAGCTACCAGTGCAGAGGTTTTTGGCTGTTCACATTCTTTTTCTTACAGAAACCAACAGAGCCACCTCTCCTCACACTTCACAAGACCATTTGTGTGGGTTTTGTAACATACTAAACAAATGAAAGCACATCTTGGAACTGAAAAAGAATAATAAAAGCTTCCTACCATGAAAACAAAACTTCCACTTATTATTAATTACACTTTATAGTCTAGAATATTTAAGGACTTTAAAAGAATGGTTTACCACCATGAAAAAAAAATCTGTTCTATGTAATGAGTTATACACAAGTGTACACACACAATGGAGACACATAAATTACAGTGTCTTACCTGAAAGAAAACTGCACAGTATGCTAGTCACTATGTCATTCCTGTTGATTACATTTCACTTTCTCTATAAATATGTGAAAGTTTAAATGTACATGTTCAGATGTACAAAGATTAAATGCACATGTGCATGCACATGCATGTGCACACATGTGTAATACATCTATCAGTGTTGTGTGATCGTGGCTCCAGGTCAGTGAAACCAACACTGTGGCAATTCACCCTCCTGTCACATTCACAATGACTGCAGTTTTCCACGGCTGCCCATGCACATTCATCTATTCCACCAAAGCAGAACCTGCCTATACTCAGAAGTTTTTCCAAGTGATTTTGAGAGTATGGTACAAACAACACTGAAATCAAAACAGCTCCACTGAAAAGTATCCCAGGTACTCAGTAGACCCAATCTGCTGACAGCTAAATCACTGCAGGCACAGTTGCTGACTGTGCCCACGGGAACACTACAATTCCTGCAGATCTCTATGAGCTGGCACGGCGGGAGGG
>JASSUY010037610.1:0-27663 GCA_032466535.1 Forpus xanthops | reverse complement strand
CTGCCAGCAGTGATGAAGATTGTTGGAAGAAGTAAACAACCCCAGAGACCCCCACCACATTTTTTGTACGCATGCGAAGAGCTTTCGGGAAAATTATGCAAACCATATGTAGTCTCATGAATATGTATGTGTGCTTGGTTGCTGTATAAGAACTGCTTGTGTGACAGTAAGTGGACACACGTTAGGAGGAGTTATCCCCGTGTCTCCCAGTGCCATAATACCTGTTTGTCAACTAGAAAAGTTTGTTGGCAAGTTTGTTACTGGAGTTTTCTCCAAAGCATGTATCACTGGAATGGGCTGCCCAAAGAAGTTGTGCATGCTCCATCGGCAGTGTTCAAAGCCAGGTTGGACAAAGCTTTGGGTGAAATGGTGTTCCTGCCCATGGCAGGGGGGTTGGAACTAGATGATCTTAAGGTCCTTTCCAACCCTAACTATTCTACGATTCTATGATTCTATGAGTGTAAATGAAGAAAGGTAAAAGCCAGACTGGAGTACATTATAGCAGCTGCTGCCCTCAGTGGAGACTCTGGTTAACTAATATGCACTGCTGGAGAAGCTATATATAATCTTCTTGGAAGCTGTAATATTCTGTTTGTTTTGAAACAGGACTATAAGGAGATGGGCTTCAGTAAGGATTTCTTCTGCATCACCTTCAATTCAAGGTAATCATTTTAGACCCATTCCTTTTCACACTTGTCTTTTCTCAGCAACAGCCCCACTTCCAAAGCTCCCACTAGGAGTGTTTCTCTGGTTCATAAATAGTGTTTTGGAATGGCAGCTAGTTTCACTACTGCTAGCAAAAAGGTCAGGGATTATTTTTTCCCCAGTATTACAATTATAATTGGCAGCTGTTGTTCTCATCATACTCTGAATAAAAATTATATACGCTGCATAAAATTAAACATGCATTAAAAGGGTGGAATTGGCTTTATAGGCAACTCAAAAAAAAAAAACAAACCAAAAAATACCCCTCATGATATTTGGTCTACATGTTTCCTCCTGAAGGTGCTAGTATCTCCAAGTTGCACCTAATTGTCACTGATCAGTAGGTCAGATCATCTCCCTAATATCCTAGGTCATTAAAGCAAGCACTTGCATGGCATGCTGATGAAGTACTCATGCTAAGCAAGTGGGTCAAAAGAAAGGATTCTTCTATACTTACATGAGTTTATGGTAACTGCCAGTCAGATGGGCATCTCCCATTTGCAGCTCTGGACCTAATGAAGTCACAGAGCTATATGGACTTCTGCAGTTATTAAAATGCTCACTACTCAGGAGAAGCATAGAAATCTGCTATCAATGTAGGTCATTCAGAGAACCCACATTCCCATTCCCAATTACGTTTGAATGGGATAAGAACAGGTATAATTAGCTGATCTAGTAGGCTGACAAATGCTTTCTTCTCACGCCCCTAAATGCCACCCCCCCAAACGTTCAAGCTCACATTTTTATTTCATGAGGCTATTTGCAAGTTCACTACCCTTTATCCTGAGATTGTTAGTACACGTGGCTTCATTTTAATTGGTTAACATGTGCACATTAGAATCACCATCACCCTGTAACTCTGATGTAAATATGCCTCATCTATTTTCAGGATCTTTATTTGCTATACTATTCATCATCCATTATGCTTCCGAAATCTGTACACATGTTGCAAATAATATAATGCCTATATCATGGTAAAACAGCAGAGACATTTTGAATCACATGTCCAATAGCTCTAATTTCTTGAGACAGTGGAGAAAGAATACAGAGATCAGTGTCGTATTCAGCATTGTACTCTTGTTCATTGCAGCTTTCTTTTTTTAGACTTTGCTGCAGTTCCTGTAAGGAGCTGTGTGACTTTCTCACCTCATGTTCATTTGAACTAATTCAAATAAGCAGGCATTAACAGTCTTGTATCCAAATCATGCAGATTTAAAATAAATAAACAAACAAAAAATTAAAAAAAAATGAAAGAAAAAAATCAATACTTTTTACCATACACAAAAGAAACAATGGGAAGACAGATTTTGTACTGCATTCAACATAAAAAGACTGATTTTTTTCTACACTAAGCCATATTTTATAATGACAAACAATGACTGGACTATGGCTGAGATTTGGACATTGCAGCAGTATCAATCATGCATCAGATAAACACATTTCAAAGTCTATATTAAATACAGGCTTGAGCTCATGAGGACTGACATACAGTATTTCATTCTCAATGTGTTCTTTTCCGACCAGCAAATACTTCTTTGTTCTTTAGCTCTGTTGCAAGCAATTTTTGAATTTCAAAATAATTTCTCTTAAACCTATTTTTGAAAGTTGAAGTTTAGGTCAAATGCAAATATGAATATAGTTTTATCTTGCATGCATGATTTGTAGTGTATATGAAACTGACTCATCTATCTTCTGTATCTGGCACTCATATGATGAGCTCTCCTGCTAAGACTGAACTATTCATCTTTCAAATAAACATTCACAGAGGAAGAAAAACAATATGTACAGCTCCAAATAAGGAATGATATTTTGTGTTTCATATGATCTACTCATGTCAGTTTTGTCTACAGTCTTTTGAATCAAGAATCTCGTATTCAGAAAACATTTAAAATTACTGAGTAGTATCTTCTGCACTTGAGCAAATCAGAACTCAGAAATATTTGAATTTAATTGTTGATAGCACTTGGGCACTTAAGACCACCTCCTGGCTTGGTGATCTTAAGCAGAATGCTTTGAATAATTAAGAAGAGGTTTGCAGAAATTTTGCAATCTGAGGAGTTATGGGCTATTGCTGCCTTGAGTGGGTGAAGTACTTACAACTTAACAAATATTTTCAAAAATTATTTTACATATATTATCAACACAACATAGCAAAACTGTCAGTTAATATTTTATATATGACTTAACTGTTTGACTAATATGCATCCCTCTGTCAGTATTTAAGATTTGTTTAACTTGATTAGCCACAAGAATCTTGTTACATCCAGTGGAAGACTAATGTTATGAGTATTTACATACTATGTCCACATAACACAGTGTTAGAACTTTATATGTTTCAAGTAATTATCCAGAGACTAGATCTCTAGAAATCTGATGGCTGCCAACAAATGGCAGTTGTTAGCTTGTATGGAAGTTGAGTGTAGTTTTTCAAAATTTGTTAACCTATTGAGAATTTCTAATCAGAAAGTTAGAAAATATTAAGAAAACTTGTAGTCTGTGGATGATTCTAAGCAAAATTTTAAATTAACTTAGAGGACAAAAGATGGTTTATGTAGAATAAAAAAGACTATATGCAGGAATTATTGACCTCAAGAAATAATCTCTTAGCATTCACACAAACTGAACTTTTACCTGTAAATTATCGGTGATAAAAATGAAGAAGTTTTCTTTAATTTTTGTCTCTGATAAGTTACTATTTCAAGGTAAATAGATTTGCATTTCTTTTTATTTACAAATGAACCCTGAATCAAGTGGTCAGGAATGATTTGGTTTATCATATATTTTACAACACCTGAACAGTTGTCTGCATGAAATCACTGGCTGCATTCATACAAACCAATAGGCTTTTGACTATACCCTCCTTACATGGTAAACCCACAAGTGTTTGTATATTCACAAAGGTGTTACTAAAAACGCAATAAAAAAATGAGAGACTGTAGAGTTGTCCCGATAGACCTATTCTGGCCAGTAGCACCTGCATTACTAATTGTGCTGAATGCAATATCTAAACCAAAAGCAAAACCAAAACAAAATTGGCTTAATTCCCAGATCTAGGGGGTGCTCACAGGGCTGGTTCCTGGTGGGTGGAAATAACAGCATTTTCTTTCCTCAGGTGACAAACAGAACAAGTTTTAGCTGGAAGTCAGGAAAAAATGGATATAGAACCCTATAACACAATTTTTATTTAATAATTTTATAGGGTGGAACCGGCAGGTTCAGGTTTTGACAGGGTATTTTTTGTCACTTAGCACATTGTGAAAAATTGGTTTACAGACAGGCACAGTCAAAAAAACTAATTTACTAGAGTGAAAATTTAACAAAGTAGACTTAACACTGCAATTAATTAGATCTTAAAATTTGCCTGTATGTTCTGAGTTTCCTTTGCAGACAACCTCCTGTAGTTGTTATGGCGTTGCTGGTTTTCTCCTGTTTTTCCCTTTGTTTTGGGATCTGTAACATCACATACTACTTCCAATCTCACTGAACCATCTTCCTCTGAAATTACTTCTTCACCCATTTGATTTAACTTAAAACAAAATAACAAAATAGAAATATGTAGTGTGATTTAGATGACTAATGAGAAGAAGGGTCAAGGAAAAGGGCTGATGGTATCTCTTATTTTTTTTAATAAGGCCTGCTAAGGATAAAGACAAAGAGTAGAATAATGAGCAGTAAAACATCTCTGTGGTTGTTTGGAAATGAAGTATTTTCTCTCATCAGATATCAAATGTGGCTATTGACACAAATACGAAATGCTTTACAAGAATAACTCCTAAATTGCTATTTCTAATTCTGTGTTTGATGTTATAGCACTGCCTGTATAGTCACTATGGTAGAGAAAATTCCCTTGAAACATGTGAAGGTAGGTCAGATGGAAGCTAAAAAGAGCATTTTCATACTACTCCTGGCACATATTGAGGAGGCTGTTTAATGGGGCATTGACTGCACAGGTTAGACTAGAAAATAGTTCAGACAAAGTAATGTGTGCTGCATTGACCATGACACTACCAATACAAAAAGTATTGTGTTATGAAGGAAATCAGTGAAAATTTTAAAGGCACAGGAAGGAAGACACTGACTTCTTAAGCAAACTATACGCCAAGTTATAAAGCTAAACTAGAAATTGTTCTTAAGAGACACTAGTTGCTAACTGTTATTTTCAGCATCAAGATGTCTACAGTATGACAGCTGTAGCTAATGATTTGGAGGAGTCTAGGAGCAAATTACTTTCAGGAGTTTTTTGGGCAAGGGGAAAATAATTTTTTTATTAATGAGCTCTTATCGCAAACGACGCATACATTATACAGAGAGAAAGTCTAATGTTAAGAATTAGTCAAAACCAGGAGAGTCACATAAAGAGCATAATAATTTGTTGATGTAGCACTGGGACAATCAGCCTGTACTTAACTGTGGCTTATGGGGAGAAATTACTCACTTCTGCTGGGGTGTTCCTGTGCTATTGGTTCAGCAAGAGCTCAGATCTTTTCTCTCTTTCAGGTTATTCAAAATGTCTTGCCTCCATCTTGCAGGATGGACCATGCATGAACTGGACGTTAGATGTCCCAGCTCCTGATCCTCCTAAGCAGTACTTGCAGCTGAACTGGAGGCAACAGCTTCCAACTTCATTCAGTTGCATGCCATTAACAGAGGTTGCTATATTTAAGTGCATGCATGATGTATACATAATCTTGACATCTGGAGGCCTCAACAGTTAGTTACCTATCAGATTCAGAATATAACAGCCAGCAATAAACCAAACAGAGGATTTTAAAGCTCTAATTGTAGACTTACATGAATGGTATTTTTGTGAATCAATTTAGAAAGACAGTAAAATGTCTCTTTTCCAAGTCTTTATCATTTGCCACGTCTTCTTGACATGTCTGATCACTCTGCATTCCCTCTGCAGGGGTTTGTAGAAGTGGCAGGCCCCAGAACTGTGTATTTGTGTTTACCAGTACAATTAAGGAAGACAGGAGGATCCATGTGCTTGAAGGTACTGTTTGTCTAGAAATAATTACTTGGGTTGGTTTATTTTCCCCTCTTCTTATATAGCAGCTTTTTCTTCTCTTTTCTGTTTATTGAAGTGATGTAACTAGAGCTTGCTCTCGACCTGTAATACACACGGCAGCTAGAGCAGCGAGGAGTCTTTGTCTTTTCAGGAACAGGGGCAAAGAGCTATCTGTAAATATTGTTGGAAATTTTCTTCACCTTACCAATAGTCTTTTTATATTTTCACCTTTACTACTAATTCATTTTTTCTGCTTTTCTATAGCTTTCTTGGACACTGCTGCATTGAGGTGCATTATTATGTGTTTATTGCTACGGTGCTGTAAATAGCTCCTCCTAATTATTTAGCTTATACTCTCTGCCTATATCAGTCATTTAGTTAGAAGCAATATTTAAAGATTGTTCTTCTGTGGTTTATGAGACATGTTTCAGTTCATGGTATTTCAGCTACTGGGGCATTGTGAACCTTTTCCATCTGTTGCAAGCAGATCCTTAGTGGCAATTTTACCTGACCCTGATGATTGTTCCCTGCTTATAGGATATAAGGCAAATCCTGAAAGCGATAGGCCAGAGCACAGCACTGAAGACTGGATGAGACCCTTACTGAACTTTGCAGACAGCAATCAGAAATATAACCTAGGGACCAATTAGTGAAGGTGAGAAGCAGATGCTGGAAAAGGAAGTGAAAGAGATGATCCACATGAATGATAGCAACATTTTATAAAAAAAAGTCCTCCTTTCCACAAACTCTTAAAATACCTGTTAGTCTGAATGAGTAACTTGGTAAAGAAATAGAATCTAGATGTAATAAATATTTATAAATGCCACACTATTGTTATTTCTTCATCCAGCCTCCAAAAGATGTAATAGGCATCTGACACCTATAGTTGTAATGCTGTGGTTCTCAGAAGTAACTGGCAAAATAATATATACATTTTTACATTTATTTTTCCAAATAAATGTAAATCAGCTTCAAGGGCATTTAACAAATGAGTTTATAGCTGTTTATGCTTAACCGAACAATATATTTCCTCTGTGTGACTATTAACTTTATTCATTATGCCTGACAGTGAATCATGCCATACACCAAAGGGTTAGGTTATGCCAGTCTTCTATGTTTAAATAAAGTTCTGGCAGCTATTTTAGAAGACTGCCTGCTCTGAACTTTCTTACCCTGGAGTTATAGATTGACAGCAGGGTAAAAGGAGACTCCTATGGTGAAAATATCCACAGAGATAGACCTGTTTCCTGAACCTCATTGTGTTTGCTCATTTTTTATTCTAATTAATTCACCAATTAATTCCCAGCAGAGTCTCAGCATCTCATGCATAAGACTCAGCTATTGCATCAGTGGTCTAAAGCTAAACACCTGAAGATGGCAGCTTGAGAAAAATATTCATTTTCAGTGACAGAAATTTGTTTAATTAAGCATTAGCTTCATAACCATTCCTTCCATATCAGCACGGGACCACAAGATTCCTGTCTGTCCTAGGTAGCCAGAAATATCAAGTGAATAAATTCATAGGAGCAGCTTGCTCCCTAAGTAGGCAGGAGGAAAGATGAAAGGACTCCATATACAGCAGTGGGTAACAGTACAGCCCCTTTCTTCCACAGACCATTCTCATGAGTGCAAAGCAGAAAGAATGGGCCAGACCAGCTGCATGATGCATCCTAACATGAGAATTCTGTGACGGATGTCCTCTACTTGTATCACTTTATAGCACCCTTCCTTGACATAATGCAGCTCACCTATGCATGTAGTGGTAATAATCATCAGGGACAACATGCTAACATTGATTTTTCTGAGTGATTTCATAATAACTGTGGGGATATTACACAAGGAGAAGTTGCTGTACTGGGGATGATAGAAAAAAAAAAAACAACCACAAACAAATCCTCATGGGTGGAGAAACAGAGGAACTGTTCCACACATTAAATAAGATACAAGATGGAGATGTGTTTGTCAAAAAATAAAAGTCACCTGGGAACTTGGAGTTCTCTAGACGACGACTGCGTCATCAAATAAAGAAATGACAGCAATCATTAGATTGTGCACCTAACTACATGAAGGACAGCAACAAATCGTATGTCCTATAAAGAAAACCTTGTCAATAAAAAAAAAAAGAAAAAGTTTTTTTTGCAGAGACCTTTCTTTATGAAGTCATTTGTCGTGTGTGCATTACTGTGTTCCATGAAGTTCAACCATCCGCATTATTTTTCATCAAATAAGCTTTTATAGAGTTTGAATAATGAAAGTTCAAGTGTGATTCCTCACCACCCACATGTAAATCCTTGTCTATACAAACTAAGTGGGAAAATATCAAATTCCAAAAAAGTCTGAAATCTTGGATTTTATCACTGGGTCTGTACAATGAGTTCTAGAAATGATATTCCACTGATGCCATGATGTGTATAGGCCCTGATTTTTTTCATGAAGCACTATAATGTAATCTGCAAAATATTTTTGTGAATAATTCAACTCTAAAAATGAACATAGTCTGGAGTAATGAGTTTGGAGTTACAGAACTGCAGTAACATAATTAATATTCAGAGCAAGCCACTATGAAATCTCGTCATAAACAGCACCAGCTGCCAAAGACAAAACAAAAAAAATCCAAATTGATCTCCAGAAAAGAGTATGCACATTAATATGACGGTGATATCAGCATTTTCATAGCCATATCACACTGGTGGTATAATAAATCCAGTATTTAATCTGTGGTTTTTCAAAAAACAAATGTGAGAAATCAAGAGAAAGATTATTCTTCCCCTAGGAAAAATATCTTCACAATGCAAACCAGGTTTTTCTTCTGAAGCTTAAGGGTTATGCTTCCTCTTTTAAGGAAAAGAAAGTGTGATCATACAATCGTTCTAATGAGCTAGGGAAACTACAGAAGTTCTCATTATCTATTTAAATCGATAATTATTCTTTGAATTCCACTGAGCCTGGTAGCACCTTGTGGCAGTGAATTCTTCAGATTCATTTTATGCTGACTTACTATACTTTTTAATAAAATCAGACAATAAATAAGGAAATCAATGCTTCTCATGTAAGAGTGTTATGAAAAATCTAAGAGTTAGCCCTGAAAACTCATCAACTTGGCTGCAATTCAGAACACAATTAAAGACAGGATAGATGAAAAAGGGAGGAAAACCATTCCTAAATGTTGATAATGATCTTGAGCTATCGGTTCCCTTTAAAAAGTAGTTGACACTTTCAAAAATATTTAAATACCTTCCTGTGTTTTTTAGACTGAAAAGGATTTCTGCTTCTAGTTTTTGTCTTTATTCCCATTAGGTCTTCCTTTTCTAATAAATCTTAATTCACAAAATGCTTAATGTATCAAATTGGTAATATGCATTTCCAAGTAAATATGCCTTGCTACTTCCACTGCATAGGGCATCTCAGACTTTCTCAGTGTGTGTTTTAAGTACTTTAAGCAGCCCTGCCTGTGACATCCCCCCCTCACCCCTGCATTTTTTTTTGCTCCTTGTCCTACTAAATAATCAATCTCTGCATAAAGGCTTAATACCAAACCCCTAAGCTCAAAATAGAATGAATAACAGATCAATGAAGCATGAAGTTTTCTCCCACTTTCAGATTTAACAAAACAGTTATTTCAATAACTAACCTTGCAGCCAATATTATTACATTGCTGTTTCTAAGGTCAGAAAGGTTTCTAGACTGAGAAAGATACAACAGTTCAGTTTTGATAATAAATGAGAAGATTTAAGTGCCGCAAGATTGACACTTCTACTGAGTAACAAATTTCTCCCACAAAGTCTGATTTCCTCTCACACTGCACAAAAGAAAAAATGAAAAGCACGGGCTAAACTGGCACAATCCTAATTTAAACTTGGCACACTCCCTAATTTAAACTACAGGCACAAATGTCACATATGAAGCAGCTCTTCCACAACATTAATTTCGCACAAGAAATACATATGTCTCAGCAGATATCCCTGCATCTTCTCCCTTCAAACTGGGGATATTTGTCATTGGCAGCAGTGCCTCAAACCTTGGCAAAGACAAATAAAACTCAGAGAAAATGTGCCCCCATTGTGATGGTCTACGCTTCCCCCAAAAGCAGCAGAAAGAAGGCCACCAATTTGTGTAACAAAGGCTGACTACTAGCACTTAGGAAATGGGGAGATTTAAGATTCAGTCCCATACTACAAGGCTGCGTTTTCACTGCTGAACAGTGGGACCAAGCACATTCCTGAGCATGGTGAACTTGGTATCCCTAATCTTCTACTCCGTATCGCTGGGGTGTGTGGAGCCAAGAAAAAAGCATGAAACATTGTGCTTGGGAAAAGCTGACCTAAAGATACCTTGAGGTAGACAAGAGAAACTGTTCCTGACTCCAAAATATAAGCCTCCACATGTGCTAAAAACATCATAAGGCTCTACTCCTCCAGTGTACTGCTGACCATAGGGAAGATCAATGCTGACCAGCCTGTACCCGCAGATGCAGTGGTCAGCAATGTGAACAGCTACCAGATTTGATCTTCAGAACAAGCTTATATTAGCATAATCCTATCCATATCTGTAGTTCATGTAGTTACTGATTCTATAAATGCAAGTGTTAACATCTGTAAGCAGTTCACTTACTGTCCAAGAGTAGGTTTGCACAGAAGCTAAACACCTTCACCAGTTGCTATAGGATCATGGATGGTAAAATTTGCTCAAATTCCCTAGTAGTAAAAGCCCAATTTTAATGCTCATCATCTGCTTCACAGGGGGTCATGAAGATAAATCTGAGTATTTGATAGCTGTAAATGGAAATAGCTGTATTTGTGCATGGTATCATTACTGTATTCCCTCAGTGGTGCGAGAAGCATCACTGTGATAATTTACATTCCAAAGAAAGTATCTTTTTTTGAAAATTTACTTGCATTCCAGAAGATGAATTCCCTCTCAGAAAAATGAAAGGAAAAAACCCAACAGAACTGCTGAGCACACCTTTGCACAAGGCTGAATTTCTCTTCAGAGGCTTTCTTTTTTTATTTTATTATTATTTTTAGCTGTATGGAGGGCTGAGTTTGTGGGGTGGGTCCTCTTTTCGTTCTCATTTGTAAAGTCTTACTGACAACAAGAGATTTAAAAATTCATGAAACCAGAAGGTGAAAACAGTCCTCTTACCATGAATAACTTTATCCTTTGAACTACTTTTTCTCTTCATATTTTTTCCCATTTCAACTAATTTTGAAGCCCACCTTCTTATCATGTGGTATTGTAAGGTTATTCTCAGTTTTTTCAGTCAAACATAACGGTTATTTCTTCTTTTTTAAAAATAATTTTCATAAAGAAGTAAAATAAATGGTTTCCTGCTACTTCAGCCCAGGCAATACCTGGTGTAGACTATTTGGACCAGTGACTGAATGAGAGGTGCATGCACAAATTGCCATGATTCTTATGCCGGTTTACCTGGTTGCATTAAGTAGGATTTCTATATAACCCACTGGAACAAGGCTGTTGGCCTTTCAGTATCCCACATACTCTGGGGATATTCCCTGTCCATGTTTCACTGTCCATACTGCCTACAAATTGGGATTGGGATAGTTTTAAATGGTAATATATACCTACATTCTTCCCTGGCCCAACCCAGACGAAGCTGCTGTTCTATACTTCAGAATTAAAGCTGGACTCAGCAAAACCTTTCCTTTACACCACCATTAGCTGCTTCTACATTTTTCATCATCTGTTAAAAAAAATTCTCACCCAGCTGTGCTGTTACTTCTCTGCTGAAATCATCTGAACTATTTCACTGGAGGCTGACAACTGAACAGGGATTTCCCTTACTAAGATAGACCACAGCTGCAGGTATAGCATTGCAGCATCAGATAATTGACATGGGAATAATTTAAGCACTGAGACTAACACACATCATCCACTAAAGATAAGTATATGAGGGTTTGTCTAATTTCTTTCTAATGCGTATGGTTCTTTTGTTTTTGAGAGAGTGGTAATCTCATGACCTAGGCAAAAGATTTGACTCTACTCAAGGCAAGGTAAGAGGTGAAGATAAGAAATAAAATACATACATTGCTCCAACCACGAGTGATACACTCAAAGATTATGATTTCCTCAGAGCTCCCACTCATAATCCTGGAGGCTTTCTGCACTCAGCATAGCTCACAGGGATTTAGCTCCACACAAATTGGCTTTGCACAGGTTACTCCTGCTCTGAATCTTCTAAGCTTTTTATTGTATGACTTAGCTAATTTAATGTTATTTTAAGAGGAGTATTTTGCAACTTGTACATTTGTCTCAATAAGTGAGCCCATTTTCCTCACACCTTTAAGCCTTGGACTCTTGTTCTTCAAGACTCCCTCCTTTCTCTCTCATTTTCCAGTCTCAATCTCCCAAGGTCAGAACTTGTCCAGCAAATCCAGTCAGGTGACAGCTGTTCTCCAAGCTTCATCACCTTTTTTCTCTCTCCTTAGCTAGCAGTATTGTATCCAAATTTAATATTTACCGTACCTTATTTTCATTCTCCTGCTGAGTCACATCTTCTCCCCTATCCCATTTCGCAGGTTTGGTCTTGAAGCATTTTATTCCTACTAGAACAGAAATTCATGTACTAATTAATTACTTAGCCTTAAATACATCACATCTTCTAAAGATGAATGAGATATTTTTTCAAGTTCAGAAATATGAACTGTAAAAGACTGTCAAAACTTCTAAAAAATCTTGGCTAATAATCTCAGCTCATCTTTTGGGAGAAACTAGCTGTTAACTTCCCTGCTGTGTGCATTTCTTTCTGTCTTCCTATACACTGTAGATGCTCATATCATGTTCATCAGTATGCTTACATTGACACACTGTAGATGCTTATATCATGTTCATTAGTATGCTTACATTGACTCACTGGTATGCGATTTTGTAATTATAGTTGGCATAGATATCATCACCTTCCCACTATAAGACATTTTCTTCAATTGCTTAAAACTTTGTAAAATTTTAGCAATTACAGGTGCTTTCAAGAGGTTAGTTTTTTTTCTCTCATATTATTATTTAAATCACACACATGTGCACACATGCACAATTGTAAGCTCTAAAAAAATATGGGGTCTGGAGGAGGAAAGTGAAAACTTGTGATGAGTGATCTTTCCATTGATGATATTTCCTTTTCCACACCTTAACTGTTTTTCTCAAATCTCCCAAATAGCATACTTAAATCTTAGTAACTCAATCAACAGATTGCTTAAATTAAGGCCGATGAATTATTTGACAATTCTGCCAAAACCAAATATAGTGAAGTCTAGCAGGGCTTCCCTTCCAATTCTGGCTGCTCAAAAGTCGAGACCTGCCATTTCCTCGAAGAGAAGGTTTGAGAACACCTCTCTTGTGCAGGTAGTGTAGCACTGTACCTGCCATTCCTGGGCAGAGGAAAGGAAGTGGGAAGTTCTCTACTATAATTTGGAATCAGGGTTCTGAGTACGGTAGAAAGATGTGTGAACTGTGAGAAGAAAATGAGGGTGATTGACTGATTGTTGATTGAAAAAAAAAAAAAAAGATTGGAGACAAGAAGAAGGACTGAGATCCCTGGTAACAGTTTGAGACAGAGAGGTGAAGGATTCAGGAAAGAGGGTCATCGCTGGAATCATCTCTGTCATTCTTGCACCATCACACCTTGGTCTGTGCAGAGCAGACATCAATTACTTAAAACTGAAGAGCAGGATGGAGAGTTCACAACTCAAAAAAACACAGCTCTTTAAGGCTGAATATTTCCACATATATTTAATATTAAATGGCTTGTCTTTTCAGATCTGTTTCCCCTTTCTATTTTCTGCATTTCATCACACCAGTTCCCAAACCCTAACCTGCCTGCACAACCATCTTACCCTTCATGCATTGTTTTCAGAGACTGAACTTCATTAAAGAACTAGGGAGGCTAGAGCCTCTGCTATCACCACCTAGTACAAAGCATGTCTATTTGATTAGTGAAAAGTTGCATTGTTTTAGTTTCCCCACTTTAGGTACATCCAGAATCACTGTTGATCCTGATGTTTTCTAAATCATTTAAAAAAGATTTGACAACATCTTTGTATGGTATAGGCAGATTATATTTGCTGAATGGATGCCTATTCAATATTCACGCCTACCCACTTCTGCTGATGTGTGACGTTGGGTTGTCATGTTGTTGCACTCTGAGGTATATTGAAACCCAGCTCTCAGTATTGATCCCTGAATTCCCCTGACCTGTGAATTTCAGAACAGCCTGGGATTAAAATGCTTTTTATTCACTAAGAAGCCAAGGTCTTTACCCCGTAGCTCTTATACCCCAGAGAGTGCATTTTGAGAAATAATGCACAGGGTTTAGTCTGAAATTCTCATTACTGACACTGTCAGGATTATGTTAAAATGGTGTTGGTTTATTTCAGTTAAGAACAGATTCAGTAGGTCAGGAACAGCTTTCCATCCAGTCCTGTTCCCAAGAACAGCACCTCTCCCTTCAGTCCCATGCCATTCAGCAGCTGTCTTCTCCCATGCACAGCTCTGAGACCTCTCCAGGACATGGTCTGTCCTGGGGAAAAAAATAGCACGAGATTATGTAACAAAAGATAGACTCACAATGTGCATGCACGAGAGGGCAAAATTAAGGTCATGCAGGCAGCTCTATAATGATTTCTGATTGCTTAATTTCTCGTCAGTACCTACCCTGTTCCCATTAAAAGGCCCTATTCCCCCTCCCCCAGCCTCCACTCTTTTGTTTCCTCAGCTTCCTCCTTCTTACCTATCTCTTCCCATTTACAGAATCATGTTTCTGTCTCTGTTTCTGTCTCTTGCCCCTATTTTGATAGTTTCTGTACATATGGTTCTCACTCTCCCATTTCTCGCTGCTGTTCAAACAAACCGTTTGCTGCCTAAGGCTGCTGTCTCCTGACAAATACAACTCCTTCCTCTCCACCCTGTCCTCATGTATGACTCCACCTTCTTTCAAAATCTAAGACAAAATACTTTCAGATGTACAGAAGACTTTCTGATTTAATTTCCTCTCCAGACACAGAGGGGAATTATTTGAAAAATCCTGATTAGACATGATCTGAATCAGCTGAGCCAATATAATGTACACATAGCACTGATAATGCTTAATATTTATATAGAATCTTTAGCCATGAAAGTGCTTTACAAACACTGAGGTACTGATTTTTCAGAGGTCCTGTGTACTTGTTGCTGAGTAGCTTTGGCACATTTTTGTAATTGTGCAATGGTTCTGAAAATCAGAACCCGTCTTATGAATGTTTTATTATTGCCAAAAAAAATCTTTCTAGCTATCATTTCTAGCAGAAATCTAAAAAGCACCACATGTATCAAGTCAGGGTGTAGGACTGCCCTTTTATTTTATGTTTGGACAGCAAAGATCTGGGTCTGTATACAGAGAAGGGCTCAGCTCTCGAAATGATTCACTAGATGTCTACATACATTAGGTTTCTTGAAATCTAAGTTTCTGGGGATGCAGCTACCTAGATTTCTTCCATTTCTGTTTTTACAACCAAGTCAAAATTGATTGTTCGTTTTGATCCTTACAGAGTGGAGAAGTAAGACAAATATGGAAACAAGTGTCTGCTTTTAGTCAATAATTCAAGGGTTGGAGTGCTCATCTGGATTGTGAAAGATCTCATCTATTGTAGTTTATTCTGAGGTTTGATATCTAGCAGAGGGTATAATGAATGAACTAAGATTTAGCTTTACAAATGAAGAAATCAATTCCAAAGAGGGATCTAAACCTGTGTCTTTTAACATCATACAAGAACACTCCTAACTAGGTTAGATATTTTTGTATGCTGTTTTACATGAACAAAAAAGGCTGTTCCATTTACTTATATCAAGAAAGTAAACTGGAACTCATTTACAAAGGCATACTCCCTCTGCAATCTGGGGTAGGACTTCTTTCAATGCCCCAAGTTCTTCTCATAATTTCCTCCTGATTGGCTTCAGCAGTGCTCAACTTATTTAATTGCCTTTCTGTTCTCCCCTTTAAACATATGAATGTTCTTCCTAAATATTGTGAAGAACCTGTATAGCCACCCCATTTTAGGTACTCATCCTTGTAATGCCTACAGCCTTCATGGATTTAGCCCTTGATGTCTAAGCAATGCCATAAACAGAAAATAGCAACGACTCAGATTTCCTGTCTCCAAATGCCACTTAAATGAGGTTAAGTGGCTACAACTCCAAAGTTCACTTAAGAGTTGGTGCAGTTCAGCCCATATAATATAGATTTCTTTTATTCAACTACCATTCTCTGAAAAAGGGACATATTCTCTTTAGTATTTAGAGGGAAGGTTTTTCAGATAAGTGACTCAGGGATTTATAAACATTACTAACAGCTGATAAAACATTCCAGTCTAATTCTGGCCAGTTGATAAGGGTAGCCTTGAGGCGGCTAACAGTAATTTTATAATTGCAGCTCTTGACTGTGATGATTTGGAGGTCCACTATCAGGAAATCTTGAGTGAAGTCACCTAAATCTGTAGATTACAGATCGTCAATTTCCTACATCAAAAACATTAGGAAGTACTACAATTTCAAGTAATGAAACAGTTGCAGTTTCTGACATTTTGAGCCCAATGTAAAGCCTTATGTAGCATGAACACGTAGTGGTGCAGTGCACTCTTATAGGATATGTTAGAGATAGTCCCTCGATCCTCTCTTTGAAGTGTGCCTGACTGGCCTTGTGATTCAGCCCAGTGGCCCTGCTTTTTCTAAATGGTGCATCAGGTTGAGTGTGACATATGGAACTTGTTTAGTATCTCCTAGGAACTTTGAATTTTTTCCTTAATACAAGTATTTATAAAGGTGTTCAATAGCTTAAAAAATGTCTTTCCTTTTTTCCCCCTGCTGTCTCTTTGCTCAACTACTTTGATTTTCAGACTTGCAAAAGATCCTAAGCCACAGCAACTTCCTTTGCATTTCCAGTAACTCCTGCTCAGAGAAGCAGATCTCACTGGTGGGGCTCCAGTACCTTTTAAAAAAGAAAGAAAATTAGCATAAAGCCCAGGTTGAAAGCTCTGATGAACAGGTTGTCACAGGAAGGACAGAATACTGCCAGTTTTGAGAAATAAGCTTAGACTACAAAGCGACTGAGCAGTGCAGTGGTTCTTTATCTTGCTGAATGGTGCTAGGAGTCCTGATGTTAAAAAAAAATGAAAAAAGAAGACAAAGCTCAAGACAGCGCATATGTATATGTGATAATTCATTAATTTTGATAACAACATCTTTGCACTGTTGTTTCTTATGTAGTGCTGTGTTTTTATGAGTGTGCATGCGTATGCATGGATATGCATATTTTTAATATATATACATGTTTAAGAATGATTTTTCAAAAAAGAAAAATAGTTCTGAAGTTCTTATATAAATTCCCATCTTTGAGGATCTTATGGGAAATTTTCATGCTTGGCAAATCTTTGGAAGAAGGTTTTCTTCTGGTTTTCATAAGTAACTTAGAATTATTTTACAAGTAAAGCTAACACCAGAACTCAATTTGCCCAAATTCACTGTTCCTAGAATTAACAATCTACCTACACCAGCATCTAAATACATGATCTAACACTGCACTGTACTCATGAAAATTTTCAGAATGAATATATGGTACTTTATATACTTTACTTTATGTTCATTACAGTTTTATGGCTCCCTGTCTTATCTGAAATACTTTTAAATCTCCAGGAAGTTGATTAAAACCCCATAACCCTTTTGCTTTCTGGAAGTAGTCTTCACTTACATCCCAACAATTTCCATGAGCAAAATGCCCATTTCAGTGTAATGAAGCTTTGGGATAAAATAGAATCATTACATTCTCCAGCATAACTATTTCTAGCCTCAAAAGTTTGGGCTTTATTCTGGTTATAGCAGGGCTTCTGGCTTTTAATAGAAAGCAACACTGACAAAGAAATTAATTCTGACATTATGTTGCAAACCCAATACAACAGTGTATTTCCCAAATTCAACAATGATTTCCCAGTACTGGATACTTTCAAGATTTGGCTGGATAGCTTGCTGGAACATCTATTTTGTGTCATGCTTGCTTGGGAATTGTGGACCAGATGATCCTTTAGTTCTCTTACAACCTGGTATTCTATGATTCTATAATATATATACTACATATATATGTAAAAGATTGCATATTTTTCTTCCTAGATGATAGAAAACCAATTATTTCCTTGAAACACCTGACATTTCCAGTAACATCTTATGCAACAGCTACTGCATTTAAAAATACATTATTTCCTATCATATGCTATCAAATGTAATATATAATAATGGGGAAAATCCCCAGCAAAACAATTGTTGCCATAATTCACAACCCGTTTGCTAGTGGCTTAACCACTTTCAGCTTTGCCTTGGGTTATTAACTAGCAAACCAACCATTAACTGCTAGTAATGACCATTTTTTTTCCCAGAGATTATTGCTTAATTGGGCTCCTGCGCTGTGTTGGTTATTTTCATGCCATCTCACAATGACTATGCATTACTACATCTTCCTAGTATACCAAGCACCTACTGAAATAAACAAGATAAGTGTTGGAGAATTGGATCTTTCACTGTGTACACTATTTAAAATACATTACTTTAATGAACAGCTTTGATGTAGCAGACATGCTTTTTCATTTTTCCTGTTCTCCAGAGCATATATATCAGGTAACTTCAATGCAGAATTAATGCATTCTGCTGTTCAGTAATGTATACAATGTCAAGGCGCTGTATTAGTAAGATGTGTTATATATTCATTTGGATAAGACATATTTGATTATTAGCATTCTGTTCTTCAGCAACAAGCCACATGCGCTGTCTGTTGCCATGGTAATAAATTAGGAAGGATAACCTGACTACTTATCAATTTTTATTAGTGCAATCATCCTACCTGCTTAACTCCTCAGTAACAGTAGCATATTTAAACACCACTGATAAAATCAATGCAACTCTGGGGATGACTGCGAGATAAGCTAACAGAGTGGGGAGGAAGTCAAGGTACTGTTGAGATGGGGAGAGAAATACTGACTTATAACTTGATGCTGATGTGATTCATTAATATTGCAGGATCAAAAATGTAGATGTTTCTGAGGACCTTAGCACAGTGAGACAAGATGAAAATAAATGCAGAAACTTAGGACAGATAAAATGAAAAGTGCTTGCATCCTGCTGTGTTTCAAGCAGCTATAATAAATGGAATCAAAACATGTACTTGTCCAATGTTAAGAGCATCATATACTACTAAAGATATCCTTTAAAGTAAAAGGGAATGAACATATAAGAACATCAGCATGATTTTCTGTAAGATATTAAAATTATAATATTATTGGTCTGTGACTTTCAAGACTACTGCTAACACCCTTTCAATTATCACCCACAGAAAAATCAATTATTCTGTAGTACTCAGAAATAAGAATAAGCTTCCCATTCATTCCAAGATCTTCCTGGGATCAAAATAAATGTTACAACAGATTTATTCTTATTCTGAAATATCTTTTTGATGTAAAGATCTAACTGCTCCTACCAAGCTAAGCATCTTTAATCTGTGTTTGATTGTTGTAAGGCTGACTATTTAAATTTCAATATTAGCATTAATGTTATTGCTGGGTTTGCACACATAAAAAAAAGAAAAAAAAAGAAAGTTTTGCAAATCTTGTTTGCTTTAATGAAGCACTGGGTCTCACTGGTGTGAATGCAGGATGTGAATAGACAGCACAGCAGTGAAGGCTTGGTAGGGACCTCTGTGGGTGTGCTCTCTGCGTGCATATCCTCACTGGGATGAGACATGTTCTGCTCTGCTTTTGACTTCCAGGATGACCCCACCCATCTCCTCAGTCTTACTGTCATCCTTTCACTGTCCACGGGATTTGAGTTGTCAAATTTAACTGTACATCTGTGGGCGTGGCATTATTAGGTTAATGAAAGGTTGGCAATTCAAAACTTCTCCAAAGCCTTCCAAGAAAAGGAAATATCCAACACGAATAGCTCCTTACTTCAGCTGGGAAGCGTTAATAAAACATTTTCCAAAGCACCTAAATCCTTAACTTAGAAGGGTGCCAATTTTCACCTTTTTAAGAGTCATGGGGGAATATGAAGAGTCTGATGAGTGCTAAACCTTGTCTCCTGGAGGAAGGAGCATCTCTGGAATCCCAGAGGAAAAGCCCCATCTCCTAGGATTAGGAGATTTCTCCAAGAGAGAGGAAGACATTTTTCCTCACCCCTTCACCAGAGGCTGCTGTCCTTGTTGGGGCAGACAAGGGGCTGCCATGGGC
Organism: Forpus xanthops; assembly: GCA_032466535.1. NCBI lineage: Eukaryota > Metazoa > Chordata > Aves > Psittaciformes > Psittacidae > Forpus > Forpus xanthops. The sequence continues at coordinate 7,698 of JASSUY010037610.1, read as the reverse complement.
AGGCTACACTTTTCTTCCCACCATTCACCTCAGTGAATGAAAAATACCTCCCAGGAGTGACAAAGCTGCTGATGGGACAGAAATGATGTGGAAACCACACTGACAGGAAGGGTCTGGGATGGGGACTAACAGGGAGCCAGGACAGGAAGTAAGGGAGAGCCCAGGAGTTTGGAGCAGGAATCACTGCTGGAAGAGGAGAAAGCACATGTGGCATTTGAAGCAGCCTGAGTTTTGACAAAATAGGACACCTGGAAGGAGTAGCACCTCTCTTTGCATAACTCATCCCTACATGAATGTCAAAGAAAGTTAAAATAGATAACAGTTAAAATCAGTGCACATTTCAAAAAGCATCTGACATCTTTTAATCTAGGGGCAAGTTGGACAAATGGAGGTGTAAGTTTCTTCCTAAAATGATGCACAGTCTTCCACATCATTTAGGTACTTAAAAAAAGTACTGAGTTATATAAGCATAAAGCCTGTGCACTTTCAATGATGAGAAGACTCTTAAAGTGTGTTTGACAAGTAGTCTCAGAGTCAGAATATTTTTCCCCACAATATTTTAAATGTTAAAAGAAGCTTGTGCCTTGTGAAGTAATTTGTTTTAGAATGAATAGTTGAAGTTCTCTTTCCAATCTACAGCAAGCTTCTAATCAGATGAGGCAAATGTTTTTCTCCACAATGCCAAATCATCAACTAGACACCAGGTCAAGGCCAGCTAACAGTTCAAAAGTCTTAATATACAAAAGAATAGAGTATCCACTGATCATAAGCTCTGTGCATGTGTGTGTTTATGCATTCAGTAATAACAGGATTTGATATATCTGGGAGTGTTCTCACCGTGCCTCTTGTTCTTTGCAAGATTCTCAGCTTTATGAAGGGCAACACTTTGTTCAAACTTCAGATTGTCATTACACTTTTCATACCTGAGAAGATGTTAAGATGTTCCATTTCATTTCCATAGCTGAAGATGCATTTTCAGTGCAACCTGGCAGTGGTGCCCAATGTCAAAGTTCAGATTGAATTGATGGTTTACTTCCCTGTTCTACTCCAGTCATGGTCTGTAAAGGAAATAAGGCTTTGCTATAAATGCCTGCTTATTGACAGATTTCCAGAGATGTTCTTTGTGCAGATCTCTCTGGAATTAATCCTGTATGCAAACAGATCTTCTCCAGCTGGAAGCTGAAAAAATCTCAAGACTTGTCACGCCTCAAAAAGCTCGACCATCCCTGTTGGTACACCACTAGGAAGAGGAGTTTTAAAACTCTTTATCCACCCAGACTATTTCCAATAAACTGCAACATTAGTGTGCATCTAACTAGTATACCCAGGAGCATTCATAAATGTTGGGCTTTGAGCAAAAATCTGTTGTCAATGGCAAGTATTACTTTAACAATTCAATTTTTCACAATCTATACATCAAGTTACACTGACTGACTAAAATGGGATTGAAACAACAGCAGAAGTTTATTCAAGTTACTGAGTCTCGGCATCACACTGGTGTGTTCAGTGTGATGTTCTCATGGATTTGGCACAGTCTGTGAGAAGGCACATAGCTCATCACAAGCTGAGATTCACATGCAAATCAAAGACATCACAAAAATAGATACAAGGATACCATTAGGTGCTGTAGAAGAGTTCTGTGTTTGTCTTCAAGCAGGCAACAAATGCTTTAATTATCAGAATCTCAGACAAAGGACACAATACTGTAATCCTGAATATCACAGGTAAGGCTAAATTTTGAAGACAAATTCTTCAAAACTGAGAGGGGAAAGAGCAATTTCTCTAAAAACCACAATTTTCTGTCATCTTAAACTGACATCTGAGGATATAATTCATGAACCAAAATAACATTAATGTAGAGAAAAGTGAAGAACAGAAGCTAAACATGTAAAGGTAAGACTGCAAAATTAATAAATATGGGCCATGCAGTGGCTCACCTGTGCATGAATGAAAGAAGCAAAGCTTTGTTTTGCTTCTCAGTTCCTGATATTTTCAGACTGGGCAGTGCATTATAGTGGCTCTCTTTTTCATATGAGTGCAAGACCATGCAAAATGTAGACCTTTCCTCCCTGCTTCATTCCTGCAGCTAGGAAAACAGTTCCTGTTGAAGGTATTGCTCTGGCACCATAGCAGGTGGCTCCTGCCTCAGCAATAAAAATAAATCAGGCAAGATGCTGTGAGTGACATTCTGTTCCAGTCTCCTTCTGGGACCAACAAGAATTCCTAAGGAGGTAATAAAAGGACAATATCTCTGTAAATAAATAAATAAATGCTATGAAAAGTGTTTATCATGTTTCTTGGTTTTCCGATTCTGTTTCCAGAAAAATTCCGCATTTGCTGAAGAGCTTCACTGAGTAAAATATGTCCCTGAGATAGGAGCTGAACAGAGTCAGGAGAGAGAGAGATTGTACAGAATAAAAGAAAGGAAGATTTCTATAGGAGAATGGGTAAAAGTACTAGACACATATATATGTATAGTTATAAATATCCTATAACGTTTCTGAAGTAGTTTTTACAGGAAGCATTAAAAGTTCAGCACTCAGTTCATTGTATATAACTCAGCTGTAGGAGGAAGTTCAACATTCCTAGTGTCTAGTTTCCAGTAAAAGATAGAAAGCCTAATAAGAAGAATAAGAAAAGCAAAAACACATGAGACACTGAGAGTTACAACCTGGGAGCAAAAACCCCAAATCCCTGCCCAGTTAACACCAGTGCAACTAAAATACCGCAGATAAAAATGCTTGTTTATTTGAACTTTATTTCCCTTCTCCAACAAAAGCCCACAATGCTGTGGGAGAAGTCAGAAATACAGAAATTTTCTGACAGGCAAAATTTTTCAGTAATGGCAGTTCAGACATTTTTTAAGAAAAGGACTAACACACAGAGCAACGTGCACACTTCCCAGCTCATCCATAAGTCTTGCTTGCCTCGCTCACTGCCTTGTACTTCACCGTAGCCACTCTACAGCCTCTAAGTTTTCCCAAGTAAAAGCTTTGCTAATGACCAAGCCTTTGGAAAAGGGTATGACTGCAGCATTCTCCAGAGGCACAAAAACCCATGAGTTTGACAGATGGTTTTATTCATTTTTACTTCTCTGTTCATACTTTACAATTGTGATTCTTTTTTACTATTCCTTTTGCACTATTGTCAGCCCTCTTCTGACACCTTAAATAAATCCTCAGCTAAACCCCAAGTGTAAAGACCATGCATTCTTTCCTCTGAACTATAAGTATTTCAAGTATATCTGTAATGCTTTTACTTCTACAAGACCCTTTACTTTTCTGACTTTAATTTATACAGTTCCTCCAGAGGAATCATCAGGTGCACAGGCAAGCAGCCAGATGTAGAAGTTGTGATTTTGTATAAGTATTAGATATAATGTAATTGATGATTTAGACTAAAAAATAGCAAGAGCTCAAGAGCAACATACCTACATGATGTGAGAGCAGAATACTTAGATTCAAAAATTTAAGACATACAGTTTTGCTTAGTACTAACACAGTTCACAAAGTGGCTCCCCAAGCTCCAAGACAATAGAAACTAAGTTTCTTATGGATATCAAGAGTCTAAAAAAATCTACCCTATTCTTGAAACTTTTCCAAGGTTGAACATTCATAAAGTATTTCTCCTGAGCATGAAACCTTTTGTGTATCATAAAGGCTGAATTCACAGTGCAGTTTTTCCCACAGTTGGAAAGAAATTGATGCCCATCTTTTACCTTCTTACCTCCTTTCACAAAATCCTACAGGAGCGTGATAATCTGTGTAAACTTTGCCTTTCAGTCAACTAACTCAAAAGTTGTTTTGTAGGTGTGGGGCACAACTGGACAGAGAGCTTTGATATGTGTGTGCAGTTGCATGTAGCTGCACACAGCATAACCAAACAAGCCTTGTACTCTTATGAAACTGGATTATAAAATAAGTAAATATTTGACAAACTGAGCTTAATACTTTCTGTACCTGTCAACAAGTGTTTTTTTTTTTTTTTTTTTTCCCCCAAGACTGGGCAAATAAGAAATGCAAACTTTGGGGTGGGCAATGCTAGTAAATCTAGACTGTAAGAGGTGAAAGAAAATCCAGAAAGGGAATAAGCTTCAAGGTTCAAAACTCCCTTGTTTACACAAGGGGATCACTAACATCTCATTTTTGCTGAGGAAAATTCAGCCTAGATCGCTCAGTTCAGAAAGCTGTGGAAGTGTCAAGTTGGCCAAGGGTTATATCTCAAAACAGTACGTAAGTGCTGAAGGTTTTATAATGTAAGAACAAAGCCTGGAGATTCACTTTCTGAAACCAATAACCCTGTATTCTCACTTTCAAATTAGAACATTTGAATTCAGCAACATGAATACCATATTCAACATTGTCGGTATCCAAGGGACCTGGGAAATCACTGAACGTTGTGTGAGAGAGTGCAAAGATACCAAGTGAGTAGCATGCATCTCAAAAGAAACAGGAAGTAAGACTAACTCTTCAAAAGGAAGATTAAACAAGTAAGGTAAAAAAGTTTGAGCTTTTTAGCTTTATGAAGCAAATATTGAGCAGGGCCATGGCTACAATACATAACTGTATCAAGATGGACAGATATTTAAGCTAAAGTACAATGTCAATGTAAGGATATCGGTCCATGCATAAAATTAATTTTGCTATTTTCCAGCTTTAAGAACACTGAGATTATCTTTGGATTCCCTGTATATACAGTGTTTTTTTTTAAAGGTTAGCTTTTATTTGGCAATTGATCTGTTTATGAGATTTTTTGACATCCTTGCCTGAAGAAAGACTGAATGTGAAGATGTGGGTGATGTTCACCAGTCTTATCTTCCTGTGAAATCATATGGACTTTTGCATTACCAGTACCTAAATGCATCAGGCTGAAGTAATACGACGGGATATTTACAGAAAGATAAATTATAAGATAAATTATTGCAGTATTGCAGTGAACAAAATATTATTTTCTACTTTGAGCTGAAGAGGAAGGATGAAAGTCCCCCCTCCTCACTCTGCCTGCAACTCTGTTGTGAACAATCAACATCTGGGCTAAAGAGATACAAATATGACCTCATCCAACCCTTCAGAGAGGTTTTCTGTTTCACCATTATAATATTCTTTTCACCTGGTTTGACCTTTTAGAAGATATCTGCAGCTGTGGTTGTTTTTCATTATTATTGCAAAGAATGTTGTTAACTATCAGCACTTCATAGAATCATAGAATCATAGGATGGTTTGGGTTGGAAGAGACCTGAAAGGCCACCTACTTTCAACCTCTCTGCCATGGGCCAGGGCATCTTCTAGTAGACCAGGCTGCTCAAGGCCCCATCCAACCTATCCTTGAACACTGTCAGGGATGGGGCAACCACAGCTTCTCTAAGCAATCTGTTCAGTGTCTCACCATCCTTTTAGTGAAGAACTAATATCCAATTTTAATCTTCCTACTTTCAGTTTAAGGCCATTCCCCTTGTCCTGTCACTACATGCCCTTGTAAAAAGTCAGAGATGCTGGGGAGGGACTTTTCATGAGGGACTGTAGTGACAGGACAAGAAGTAACAGGTTCAAGCTTAAACAGGGTAAATTTAGATTGGATATGAGGAAGAAATTCTTTACTGTAAGGGTGGTGAGGCACTGAACAGGTAGCCCAGGGAAGTTGTGAATGCTCCATAGCTGGCAGTGTTCAAGATTGAGTTAGACATAGCCTTGGGTGGCACGGCTTAGTGGGAGGTGTCCCTGTCCATGGCTGGCGGGTTGGAACTAGGTGATCTTAAGGTCCTTTCCAATCCTAACTATTCTATGATTCTATAAAGTCCTCTCCAGATTTCTTCTCTGTCTATATGCTCACTTTTGTCATTTTACGAAGCAGGTTTGCTCCAGTTACTGTCCTAAAAACTTCAATAAATTCATAATGCATTCACTGTGAAAATGAAAATCCTACTGTTTTCAAAAAATGTTATGCTTAGTGTTTGTGAGTTTGATCTTTGCAGATCAGTATAAGGAACTTTGTGAAGTCAGGAAAGCTATTTCCCAGCCCAAAGGCAGAATCAATTATACTCCATTTTTGCTATGACTGATGAGCTTTACATTCTCAATTCCCAAATCTTGATCCTATCCAACTGGTAAGTTGCAATCATCATGCTGACATGAATTTCTACAAGTTAAACATATATTTAAGCAAATTATTTTATTTGTAGGCATTAAAGCTCTTATGATGATTGCTAAATCAAAATTTAAAAGCTGGAAATGTTTTAATTTCTAACCACCAGATCTGAAAGTTAAAGTATTCCTTTATAGTAGTCATAGATCTAAATTTATGCATTGTAATTAATAATTTTAAGACAGAACATTGTTTAGCCCAGGTATACAGTTTTGTTATCCTTTGAGACTCCTCAATAGTGCAGAGATACAAAGTTGCCTATTTTTAAATAAAAAGTTAAACTCTTGGCCTCTTAGCTCTATGTATCCCTGGCTGTTAGAAGAAGTGTGAACTAAATAGCCTCCTGAAATATTGTGCTTCAAAAGCCCAGGAATGGGCATAATTGGTAAAGTCCTTATTATACATGAACTAGATGAGCATTCCAGCTGCATTCTGCTTTCAATTACTTTTGAATTATCCGCAATTCCTGGAACTAAAATGTGATTTAGGGAGGAAGACACAGTTTGAATTCTGCATTTAGGTAAGATAGAGAAAAGCCAGCAGAAAAACAATGTTAAAAAGGCATTTTTAGAGTAAGTGTTGCTCTTAGACTGAAGCAAGAGTGTCTTTCATGTCACAGGCTAACATTACGAGATATCTGCCTGAGTTTTTTCTTAATAACAATGTTGTGAACCCGGACTTTCTTAAAAATAGAAGTTTGTTCTTTTTTCAAGAAATCAATGAACTGTTTTGGAACAGATGTATAGGATTCAGGGAGATGAGTCATCAGCTGTGCTCAGTTACAGTGGCTTTATCTGTAAATGCGTACAGACAAAAAGTCACTCAAGAGAGCTAGTAAAAGAACAGCCGATCTACTGAGAGCTAATCACAGTGGGCTATTCTTGGAGGAACACAGTGTTTGTATGTAATGCCAATGGTTACCAATTACTGCCTCTTCTTGGAAGACTTAATAGATCTGTGTAGTTATTTAATGGGACTCTCTGCGAAGACCCTATTTAAAGTATCACAACCTGTAATTGTCTAACACTGACCTGATCCAGCAGCTGAGCATTCTGAAGTGTGAAGGCATATCTGCTTAGTTTAAGCTTGTTTTCTCCACAGGAGACATCCAGTGCCTGGCATACTAAGATGCATATTATAATATGCTATTTGCACAAGGGTGCATTAGATTCAGGAAAATGGATTAAAATCTGCATTTTAATGATGAATATTTGCATGATATATCTACCTTATGAAAAAATTATAGATTTCAACTGATGTTAATAAATGACACCAACCCTAAACATGAGGAATGTAGGGGTGAGTCATACTTTTATAACCAAAATAAGCATTACAATCTTATTTCATCTCATGTACAAATTAAGAGCAATTTAGTGTAGAAAGTTTTGTTTCACAAGTGAATACTGGCAACATAAAAAGACAGAATAAAATGGAATGTCTTTCATAGCAAATCCATTACTTTGTTTTCAAATCCAACAATTCTGTCATTAGCTAAAATAATTCTTTCATTATAATTGTTGAAAAGTTGGGACATCACCTTTAAAGTCTTTCAAAGTC
>JASSUY010037609.1:0-75129 GCA_032466535.1 Forpus xanthops | reverse complement strand
CGCTTTCCCTCCCGGTGGGACGGGGCGGAGCTGGACGAGGACGAGGGGGGCGGTGACGGAGGAGGCAGCCACGGCCCGGGTCGGATCTCTCCTCCTCTCTCAGTAGGATTCAGCCGCCATCTTCCTTCCCGTTACCGGCCCCTCGCTGCGCCGCAGCTCGGCTCGGCCTGGCCTGACCCGGGCGGCAGCACCGCGGGGCGGAGGCGCCGAAGAAGCGGCGGGCCCGCCGTCCCCCGAGAAGGGGTAGGGGGAGGCGGGCGCCATCTTGGCGGCAGGGGGGCGGCCTGGACCTGTTCTCTGCGGCCCGGGGGGGGTCAGGCAGCACCGGCCCCAGGCAGCCGCTGCCCGCCGGTAAGCACATCTCACCAACCCGCGGTCCAGCTGATGCCATCGCTCCTGTCCCCATGGTGGCCTCAGTTTCGGGCCAACCCTCCGTACCCCTCACACCTCCCTGGACTGAGGCATGGTGCAGCCTCTCCTGGCTCCCTCAGCATCCCAACCCCAGGGCCTGGCTGTGGGGCCAGGTTCAGCTAGCCCAAGGTGACTGGGTCTTGCCCTGCTCATGTGGCAGGAGCTTCTGTCACTGAGCAGAGGTATCCAGTCCTGGAAGTTACCTGTTGGGTTTTGATTCCCAGTTGCCTTCTGCAGCAAGGCTTCACAGAAAACACCTTCGTCTTATGTTAGTGTTGTTCTCCATCTAGGCATCAAAAAGACTGAAATGTGCCTTGGATCAGCTCAGAACACCAAAGCAAAGTTTAGTAAGCAGTCATTTAGTCTCTTTACTGTCATTCCTGGCTATTTCCACGCAAAGCCACTGCACATGGATAGACCACAAATGCACTGTCAACTATTTTATCACATTCAAGCTGCATCTGGTTACATTATTCATCCTCTGTGTGGATCTGTGAAATCCCTAAACATCTCACCTGTCATGAGGCAAAACAACTGAATGGGTTTAACAGCTAAAATAGAGATTCAGGTGGCTCATTTTCCTCCATGAGGGCTCTTTATTCCTCAGGTTTGAGAGTGCCTGTGTTACAACAAAACAAGTTGGCCTCAAAAGGCCCAGTCAAACACACAATGTTGCAAATCCGCCCAGTGCAGTCACCTACATTGTCCTCTGATCTCAATTTTTGTCTTCCTTGGAAATCTGCACCTTTGTTGGGGTCCACACAATCACCTCTGAGGCTCTGTGCTTCCCAGAAACAGACCACGCAAGCTGTATTTCATAACTGGCTCCTTATCTCTGGAGCACCTGTGAAGGGAATGGGCAGGATGAGCCTGAGTTAACCCTTCGGCAGGTAAAGGACTAGGGAATATCGATTGCAGGCTTATTAGTTATTTTGGGATCTGTAAGACTTTTTTTGGACTATTTTATATCAGTTGCAGCTAGGTTAACTGTGTGTGCATGTTATGTAAAATGCTGTATGTTGTGTCCATCTTCAACTAGACAACTAGTAAACATTTTTTTTAGCGTTGTGGGCCTGTATGTGTGAACAAAGGCATCAAAATAAGCAGGGATGTGGTGGAGGTGCAAGACAGAGGAGATCAGTGACCTGAGATCACACACCCACGACGAATCTTCTGCTGCAAAACTCACACTGTCCACAAGGTAAGGAATGAATGCTTCTGATTCTCCTTTAATTGCATTCTTGGTAGGGGCTGAGGCAACATTAACAGCCACTGCATGCTGCTGCATGACCCTTCGTTGCAACACATCTAGGTGGAAGTGCTAATAGATTCCTTCTGGTCTTGTTCACTTCATGACAGCAGCGAGGCAAAGAAGCTGTGTAAAAGTCCCAGCGTCTTCCTGAGCTGCCAGCTCTCCACTGCCTCTGCAGGTTTATGCCCACTTCGGTTTTATTCAGGCAGAAAACACTCAGCCTTCACGACCAGAGCTTAATGTTAGAATATTCCCCTCCATGAAATCCTCACGAGAAAGTAATATAGGAGCTAATCTCAGGCAGTAGGGACATTGTAAGTTTTTACTGATATTAGCACTGAGAAGTATAAGACCATTTTTATTACTTAATCTGCAAGTTAATTTTTAAATGGAATGCAGGTATAAACAATGCTGGGTTTAAGCACATTACAGAGCTGTCAGGCTTTGACAATTTAAATGAATGAGACTTCAAAACATATTATAGAAAAGATTAAATGCCTCATTGAAATACACACAAAAATGAAATCCATCAGCAAAATTAAATTACTTCAAAACTTACTACAATTAAGTCTAAAACAAAGGCCTCTCCTACCAGGTAAGTGATTTTGCAGTGGGTGAGACTTTATCTGAAAGCAGCTTTAATTTCCAACTGACTTTGGATGTCAAATAATTTGCTATTGTTAGATCTTTTCTAGCCTCGGCACTTTGTAAAACAAGATGATATGATTAGCTTCATTTCACATATACAAAGCAGTATTTAAGAGGTTTAAGCAGAGGTCAAGCAATGAGTGATGGAATCACCAACCAAAACAGTGCCAAGTTCTCCTTGTTGTCCCGTTTCCTGCCATAAGCTTGACACTGTCACTTGTAGCCCATTTACACTTACAACTTACCTGGGTTAAAAGCCATTTTCAGGCCTTGTTTCAGATTATGAAGCAGCAGATTTTGAGTTTCTTGTAAGCCACAAGGTAGCCAGAGTACAGTCATTAATCTAAGGCGGCAAAATTAATAATATGGAACTTTGAAATTTCTTGGCCAAACTCAGCATTGTAGTAAGTAATAAATAATTTCTTTGATGATAGTATTGCCTCCACTTAGTATGAGTATGGTACTTTAGAGCTGAATATGGGCTTGAGTCTGTTTCAGGCTCAGCTTCTCTGTCACTACCAACTTACTTAACCCCTAAAAATGCAATAGAAAAGTTTGGATTGGTCTAAATGGAGGGTTGAATAGGAATGCCAGGTGTGGGAGCACTGGGAGGAGCAAATGGTAGGAGAAGGGTGCAAGAATGGCATTTGGTGATGGCATCTGGACTAGCAGGTTGCCAGAATTGCAGCATGCATCTGCCTGTGTGGAGCCTGTCCACCTGTGAGAGCCAGAGGAAGACCTTTCTAGAGGTGAATCATCACTGTCAGGTCCTACAGCAGCTGAAAGGCTGCACATGGAAGAATTGAGATCTGAGGATGAACATCCCTTGGCCTTCAGGTCATCCTGAGGTGAAACAGAGCAATGGACACAAGCACTTCAGCACCTGAGGGTCCTACCTGGGCACTGCTGCTTCAAGCATGCATGATTCCATGCTTAAAACTACCTATGTTCTACTTTTTTTTTCACCTCCTCAGGTGTGACGTGCAGGTGTGCTGTGCTGTTGCTGCAGTGTTGTTCTGTCATTTCCTGTGCAACAGTCTTTTTTCTCATGTTCAAGACCACCAGAAGATATGAAGGTTTGGTTTTTTTTTTTTTTTTTTCAGCAGAGGATGCATTTCACTAAAGAAAAAAAAGCTCCAAGCCAGGATGCTTTTAACACACTGATTTAACATCTTTTCTGAACTTTTACAACTTTGCAAACACGCTTTAACTGAAATTAATGCACAACCCCATAAAGGTGAATGCGTTGTTTCACATTCAGACACCGACTCAACGTGCGGTGGCTCACACTGGCACCTTAGCCTAGCTGTAGACTGCGGGGCTCAGAGGAACACGACGACAAGCCTGGAGGAAATCCTTCCCCAGGATGGTTGTTGGAGGCAGCGCCTGCTCCCAGCACCACTCGGGGAAGCCTTAATGAAAAGCAGCTCATCAACAGTTACGTAACCTAATGATAATCCGGCTCAGGCCGGGCAATACTTAAAGCCACAGCGTCTCTCTGCCGTGACCTATTTTATGCTCCATGCAAGGGCAAAAGTATGTGGTTTGTAACTTTGCTGGGTCTTTTAGCGCGGAGTTATTGCCTGCCAGTAAGAAAGCCCCCTGCGCACGTTTCTTCTGCTTTCCTGGCTGCAAAGCAGCCGCTTCAGATTTGTCAGTGGCTTTTTATGGTATCGGCTCCAAGCACAGGCACAGTAGAGAGCAAATTGTAAACAATTAAAAGGAAAACACTTCATGTCCTGCAGGAAACTCAGCTTACTTTAATTTCAGCTTCAGAAGCTGCAAAGGGTCCGGGGGTATGTTGTGAAGCACTTCTAATGCCATGTTGAACCACACAGAACGCTTTTGTGTTTTTATTAGACCTCAGAGAGCAAAAATGTATGCTTCCACATTCCAGGGTCATATTTACATTTGACTTAAGAAATTCATTAGGATGGCATTGGCATAACTCACACTGGTATGGCTGGTCAGCCCCCTGTAATAATTTTTTTTTTACCTCTCAGTCTGCAGAAGTATCAACGAGAGATTAAACACAAAGATGTTGCTTCAGATCTCAGCATTTAATCTGACCACAGATGGTGTCAAAAGAGGGACAGCCATACCAAATAACAACTGATTTTTTTCCTAAACAATCACTTTTTTGTTTAATAGGGACAAGTAGCCATATATAAGATAAAGAGGAAAAACCTCAGTTTCCTATAGTTCCTCTCCTAGAGAGCTTTAAAGCAATATTAATGGCCTGATTTCTGTTAATGATTAATAATGCATTTATATTTATGTACTTTAAAGTTATTATTGTTACTGTTATTAATTCCTATCTTTCATTGGATAAATATTTCATTTCTTGTAACACTGGGTGAGTTAATAACATGGCTGGTTGTAAAAAGAGGTTATAATGTTGTGCTCACTGTAAGAATATTGCCTGTTACATGTAGGTATACTCAGCATGGATGACACTTACATTTACATAACATAACCTGTTGTTTTCCAATAGTTGAATCCAAAGCTTCATCTTTACTGCCACAAGGAATACCAGGCATTGCACAAATATACTACCACTACACTATCAGATCATATGGATCTGCTGATCTCTTATAGGTTGAAAAAAGTTGTTAAAGCTAATTCAGAGCATTTTCTTAAAGCTGATTTTTATTGCCCAACATGAGACACCTTAAGGTCATAAATGTAATTACTTTCAAAAAGATTTACAAAACTTAATGTTTGTCCTGCTTTTGGTTGCGATAGAGTTAATTTTCTTCTTAGTAGCTGGTATAGTGCTTACTTTATTTCAATTATTATTCTTATCTCAACACAGGAGTTTTACTTTTTTTCCCCCTTGATTCTCCTCCCCATCCCACTGGGGGCAGGGTGTGAGTGAGCAGCTGCGTGGTACTTTGCTGATTGCTGGGTTAAACCACAACAGTCTTGGTACAAATATTTAATGACATTTAAAAGGAATAATATTAATAAAAAAAAAACTATGGTGATCATGTTTGTTGGCTTTTGAAATGCCTTCCTGAGCCTGCAACCAAAACACTGCCGCATTGTACTAGCACTTATGAAACAGAAAGTGGAACCAAACATAGATTATTAAAATAGCATTGCTGATTATAAACTCTAAAGGGAAATCGCGTAACCTCATTTTATTACTTCACCTGAGAGAAAGGCTAAAAAAAAGGGGGTGGAAAATACAATTTCTCAGTTTTAGTCATCTCAAGTATTATAATCACAGAAGTAAAATGTGTATTAAGTGCATTTAAACATCCTTCAGAGCTCTTTAAAGTGGACACATTGAATCAGATGTGAAGGAGTTGCTTCTAGATGATGAAAGGGTAAGGGTTAACCAGCTCCTTTCAGCCCGTTGAAGGTGCCAAGCCCTTGCACAGATCAGCTGCTCTGGGTTGGATCACATCGTTATCAGTGCCTGCATTTGCCTGTATCTGCGATTCAGCCCTCTTAGAACATGCCCAGCTAACTGGCTAATACTGACTAATGGAGAAAAAAAAAAAAGTATTTTCTCATTTTTTCATTCACTGCACTGTTCATTGTTGATTTCTAGGTGTCCTGTGTAAAAAAGAATTGCTTGTCTCAGTCTGTTGGTAAGTGAAATGATAACTCCCATCAGAGTTGGTACAACTTGTCCTTTTTTGGCAATCACGCCAGGGAGACCCAGTGCTGAAGAGGAAATAGAGCAGAGCTATTCTCTAACCTTATAGAGATGACCTCACTGAGAAGCCCCTCTATTTCCTCACCTAGACTTAAAGGCTGTCAATTTTATTCAAATATCTACTCAGTCGGTGAAATACTTTTCCTTAACCTACTTTTAATGCCTTTGAAGTATCATCTGCTTCACTAGTTTGAAGAGCACTAAAGCCCTTGTGCAGCCAATAGGCATTTAAGTGCTTACTTTTAAACCCATGAGCAGTTCCATGAAGTGCACAAGACCTGCCACCAGCAGACAGACCTGTTAGTCTTGTCTACTTCACCCCACTGTTTCCAGCAGCATGTAACACTCAATTCCTGCTCCTACACCTTGCTTCCATCTCCCTCCCCTCATGCATTAGGAAGAGCTAACTGGGGATTTTGAATGGTGCCACCATCATCCCTCCCACCAACAGTGTGGATATCACCATGGCAATCACCAGGTTTCTACTGCATCTTTCCCTGTCAACAGAGGTTTAACACCACATCTTTCCTGTTAGCAGTGGTATTGCACCTTCAAGTGTGAGGTGGAAGAGAAAGAAGTTGTTTGTTTTTTTTTTTTTTATTATTGTTTCCAAAAGATATTGTCCCTCACTGTGAGGGTCCTGGGTACCTTGTTATCTTCAAAAATGCCTCAGCCTGCCTGCGGTTCTGTTATGCTCCTGGCCTCCATTAAATCCTCTGCAGTTAATTAGGTTCAGTTGTACCAGAGACCCCTGCCGAGGCAGATGCGTTAACCTGGATAGCAGATGCACCAGAAGTGATTAGAAATGCAAGAAAAAAACTAAGGAAGCAGTCAAAGAGGTAAGAAAGAGGTAAAGGTGGTGCTTCAGGAGTACAGAATGCAGGATAAACAGGAAGTGGTGCTTGTAGTTAAAGGGGATGAGTTCTTTGTCATTTCATATCACAAAGGGAAGATGGGCACCCTTGACACAACCTCATATTTATAGATTGCAACAAAAATTTTCTCCATTTTGTCCTCCACAAGTAGTGCAGAAGAATGAAAAGTCACTGACTATTAAATGCTGGGTTTCTCTGCTTTGCTTGCTTTGCCTTTTCCATTTGTGTATATTTAATGGCTTTCCTTGTTTGTCAACTGCTGTGGCTGAGTTAGAAGCGAGAAAGGACAGGAACAGAACAAGGGCAGGGAAATTTGAAAGCAATTCCATTGTCAAACATGGGAAACTCTGTTTCTGTTGGTGCAGGTGCCTCCTCATATGGATAATTGTAACCCCTTCCACTGCTTTGAAAACAAGAGAAACTTGTTGCAATGGATCACTAACATTGTTAACACTTCAGGATGCTGCATATCCTGAGTTCATGGAAGGTGCCATGTTGGGGTTAAAGGTGGTAATACCCAAAGCTTGAGAGGTTATCCCTGTTCCAACTGGTTGGAAATTAGTGTGAGAGGAATTTAAACAGAGCTTGGATGTCTGAGCAACCTGAGATGTGGTTGGAGAATACCACAGTCTATGAGTGTAAAATCCCAGAATACAGTGATAACTGAGCCGGGGATGAGATACATTTTAATTGTGTCTTTCTCCTTTTGAAACTGGGGGTCATTTGTGAGCAAAAGAAACCTGTAGGTTTAGCAATACAAGACTTCCTCTCAGTGGTAACAAGGCAGTGGCGTGTGCTGCTGTTGCTTCACAAAAAATATTTTGATTTTCAATGGCAAAATCCAGCAAAAATGTAGCCTCTAAGTAAAGGAAATATTTACAGCATAGACTTAAGACTGGGCTGGGTGTAATGGTATACAACATTGTGAGAAGGCTAAGTGATAGTGTTTTATGAGCTGAGTTTTTAACTCCTTCGGCATAGAAACTCTAACCAAGAACTGCCTAAATGAGGGGTACAACACATCATGTTCAATGTTCACACATCATGTTAAATGACAGGAAATATCAAATTGAGGAATCAAATGAAACATTAATTAAGTCATATTAGGATTATAAATAGGATCAAAAGTAATAGAAATGTGCTTAATTTTACAATAAAAAGGGATTAAAACCGGATAATATCTTTAGCATTAAAAAATACAGCTTTTTCCCATGTGCAACTATTTTCCATTGAGAACACTGATGGTTCAATAGGCTCTCTCAGTAGGAGCCTCTTAGTTCAAAAATACCTATCACCATAAATATGTATTATGTAAAAACTGATGTCTAAGTTGATTTAAGTTCCAATCCTGGAAATTAAATGGGACCACATTATTAAAGAGATGTGTGCTAAGGTATTATGCATACAAAACAGAAATCAAAACCTGACTGCCAGAAAATGTATGTCTGGGCAAACTGCACTTGCATTACCTCAGATGATTTATCAGTCGCTGTGGCTAGTCAATACTAAAGCTCAATAGTTTGGTGACAGTATACTAACAGATTTAGAAACACATTGTGAAAATGGAGTCAAATAGGTTCTACTAAATGTAGTCTGAAAGATGTCGTGCTCCTGCTGAGGGAATAACTACTTGTGCATAACACCAGCTAGTAGTTAGTGGTTCTCAGACACATGACAGAGGAGATGGGAGCCATCTTTATGTTGTTTCTCTGCATCTCCTTTGGTAGGGGTCATACCATATTGCTAACCCCCCAGAGTGAAATGTGTGCATAGTGTCTCTAATGCAGATAAAGAGGTAAAACACATGCGGTGTTCACCTTATGGTACAGCCAAGACTGTACAGTATGATATCCCTTGCGTAAACTTACAACTGAGTGGCAACAAGTACAGTGAGGAACCAAAGCTTAACAAACTAGCAGTCAGCAAAAAAAATCTTTCTATGAAGTTAGTTTATGAGTTGGTCATCCAAAGCCACCAGTGGTTAGCTTTGCATCATATAGTTGTCCTGTTTGGGCCTAAATATCAGCTTTTGTTCTCCCCATCTCATAATGAAATAGTATCAGTTTGCCCTAACATGCTATTTAATACTGTTAGGAGAATCATGCTCATTGCCGTGGGCAGTTCTGAGTCCCCTCCCTTTCTGCAATACCCTGATTGAGCCAGGATTAGAGATACACAGCTGTGAATTTCCACAAAGCTGCTATATACAATTCCTCTACATACTATCTTTTCTGTAACCAAAGAATTTGCTTGCTTGTTTTCTAAATCGCTTACAGTGCAGAGCTCTTCACAAATCTGTCTACAGTGATGTGCTTGTCCTTTTCCTGAAAGATGTAGCTGAGTAGTTTTTCTCCCAGTGCATATTCCATTGCAGTTCTTACCAATGCAACCTGCCACCGTGTTGCTGCTTTGATTTGCATTGCTTCCTTTGAGAAATGCCTGTGTTTTCTCTAGACACTGCCAAACCAAGCCTCAGCTGCACATCCTGTCTTTACTGCACCTCTCCCAATCAGGCTTTTAATAAAGGCCTTAACAACTAGACACACTGCAGAGCCCTACGTAGCAGTGATGTTAGCTTTGTAATCAAGATGAAAACCAACTATTTATTTTTATTCTTTGCTTTTAGTCTCCTAACAGCTTTTCAATGCAAGACTCCAGCTCTCTGGCTGTTGCCCCACTGCTGGCTTGAGGGAGCCAGCGCTCTGCTGTGATTCAAGCATGCAGATGAACAGTTGGGAGCAGGAGAAAAGCAAAGACAAGGAAATGGGAATTCAGAAAGAGGCAGGTGATCTCCATATTGAAGGAGAATGACTGCAACAGAGAGGAAGATAAAGAAATGAAGTCAGGTTGGTATAAAGAGGGAGAGGAGAAACTGGAGATTGTGTTAAGCAGCCTGTTCTACTGGAAGGTGTCCCTGACCATTTCAGAGGGGTTGGAACTAGATGGTCTTCAAGCTTCCTTCCAATCCAAACCATTCCATGATCCTATGATTCTGTGTATTCATTTAAAGGCAGAAGCTGTGTGACTGGGTTGGTTGCATATGCCCGAAACCATCCCATCCCATTTTAGCACTTACTGTGACACCAAGGCTTCCTAAGCAAGTTGTCCCATCCACCTTCAATACCAAGAGCCCCTGGAGAAACTGCTCCCTTGGGGTCTTCCCATGGATTCCCAGGGAAACATGCACAGCCAAGTCTCTGATTTCCAGGCCACCACCAGGTATCTCCACACCAGAGGACACAAATCCCTGCCTCAGTTTCTCCAAGTTGCACATCTGCAAAATGGTGGCAAGAGAATTTCTCTTCAATAAGGATGTTGTTGTAAGGATAGATACACAAATGACTGGGAGGAATTCAAGCACTGTGTTGGTAGACACATGAAAGAGGACAGAAGTAAAAGAGAGCAGAGAAAAGGAATAGTGAGAAATCAGAAGAATTAAAGGTCAATCGGAAAAGAACTGCATCTCATGGAGGACGTTCTCCACAGAGAAGTCAAAGACAGAAAGAAAGAAAACCCAAAGGGACTGTAAATTGATTCTTTACTTTATGGAGACTTTCCACTTCTTTATTCAATTTTTTGAATGCAAGTTTTATTAGTGGTTTTGGCTCTGCCATTGCAAACAAATGAAGCAGCACTACCAAGAGCAGACTGGGAGGAGATGAGATGCCCTTGGAAGTGGCACATCTTTCTCTTTCTCCTTCTGCAAAGCTGGCTCCGTTAACCCCACTGCAGGGAAGATCTGCCAAGGGCCATGAATGCTGGTTTATAGTTGTTGATTGACTTCTTAGAAAGCATAACCTTATTCTGTGCAGGCCAATTTTGCAGGGTTTACCTTGCTGAAAAGACAGAGAAAATAGTGTAGGTGAAGGTTGATGCATTTCCATTACTCTTATGACACCTCCATGTGGGAAAGTGCACCCTGATGGCTGCAAAATAAAACTTAAATATATTTAGACTCAGTGATCCTAAAGGTGTTTTCCAATCTAAATGATTCTATGAATAGACTAGAAAATATCACATAAAATACAGATTATAAAACCAGCACTGTACCATTGGAAATGTCCATCTATAAAATGTTTCTTTGCCCCAAAGTTTTGTGCATCCATCAGAACTATCTTAATAAACACAGTTTTGGATAATTTGGGAAATTCTGGTGCTAGAGAGTTATGGTAGAGGATATTCCCTACATTAAGATTGCAGGGTTTGGGTCTCCGGAATTTTCTCCTAACCATATACATGTGTGTGTATGCTGGGAGGGGGGAAGAGGTTCATCATGTTTTGCTCAGAAAAGGAGGGCAGAGATTGTCTTGGGAGGAGCCTCCTCTCATTTTCTTGCTGTGAAGAGCTGAGGAACCCACTTGTAGAAGCTGGGCATGTTTTGTGTTGGAAGGACAGAGCTGGGTGCTGTGGATGGGAACTGTAGATGTATCTACACTGCAGACATGACTTGGAAGTCTGAGAAAGTCACTGAACTTGCCTGTGTCTACGTCCTCACTGATGGAACTGAGGATAACGACACTTACTGAAGTACCAGATTGCAAGGTTTTATTTGTGTTTGCATAGTGCTTTAAGATCCTGACATCAGAAAGTTGCTCTATAGCTGAGGGAAGAGATTTTTCTCTGTGTCAGGATTCTTCCTGGCACGTCTCAGGTTCTTTGTTGTTGGCTTCTTGTTTTTTTTTAACTCTACCTCCCTTTTCCCTTAGAGGTTTGGTTTCTCATCTTTGTACTTGATCTTCTACATCAGAGAACTACTGCTGCTACAGCCATGCAGCTCTCTCTCTGCCCATGCAGATGACAAATTAATCTAGCATTTTGCGTCGGAGAAATACTTACTATTTCTTCCATCCCTTTTGTTCTCGTAGTCACAGCACTTCCCGAATTGTGTGGCTGGCCTCCCTGGGGAAGCTCTGCTTTCTACCCAGAGAGACCAGAGCAAGTCCAAGGACAGTGAAAAATGGAATATTATTTTCTTGCTGGCTTAGTGATTTTCATTTAGGATTCAGCAAATGCAAAGCCATCTGCTATGTATGAAATATCCAATAATAGTTCTCCAGTTGCTGAATTCTGAGTGGAAACAAGCCAGCAAGGGAGACAGAGAGCCTGGCTTGCCTCAAACCTCCTCTGTAAGCATACACAGGCAAACTGCACCAACGTCTTTGCCACCTGATTGTAGCAGCTTTTCCAAACATACAGGTAACTTGAAGAAGGAACTGAAGGTCAGAGGAAGATGACATTCAATTTTTCCCTCTCTTGGTAATCCTGTGTGTTGCTTCTCTTTGTTTAATGGGTGTGTGCTGACACAGTGCCTTAGAAGAACATAAAATAACAGTGTTTTCTCCTGGAAGGTCTGATTCTCTCCAACCAAAGCCTGTAGGACCTTTGTCAAACATAAAATTGCTAGGAACAGGTTCAGGAGATAAAATATTATCCCTAGGATCCAAATCAATGGATGATAAGTGAAAAGAGATACAGAAAACTTGGCAGCAGGTGGCTTATTGTATAAAAGCTACTTTCAGCTTTTCATGCCCAAATCCATTTTGTTTCCTTGCAGAAGCACAGCACTTCAAGTGCTCTTTCAGACACAGCTCTTTGCTTTCTGCTACTGTCACTGAGCTTTTCTGCTTTTGCTGAAATTCTTTAATCTTCTCTCCTTTCCTGAAGTTAATACTATGTTATCTGCCAAATTGGCTGATAGTATTGACTTGAGTTGTTGGGTTTAGAGCTGTTGGGATGCACAATTAAATGGAGGCAATTCAAAGTTTTGCCAAAGCCACGTTTCAGACCATCAGCACTGCTGAGCAGACCTTACCTGGACAGAGGACTTTGGCATTAGCACAGCTGATACAGTTAAATTATGTAAACCTCATATTAGTATAGAATTAATGTAAATTGTGGCTTGCCAAGTGTGTGGTTTGTGAATACTTGATTGGAGTTCTGCTAACGGCTGATTATAAGAGGCAAGGACTCAGTTTAGACAATTCATGCTTAGGAGATTATAGGTCCATAGAACAGTTCATGCTGGAGGGGACCTGGAAAGATTGCCTAATCTAGGGAAAGAGAGCCTAGATGAGATTATCTAGCACCCTATCCCACTGTCTCTTGAAAACCTCCAGCAGTGGGGATTCTACCACTTCCCTAGGAAAGTTGTTGCAGTGATTGATTGTGCCCCCTGTTAAAGATGTCTTTCTTTCCTACTTCTTTTTCTCACTTTTCTTTCTTTTCCTTGGCAGCTGTAATGACAAATGTAATTTTTTAGGTGCAAAATGAAGCTTCAGTTTCTGCAGCTCCATGCAGAAGAGCTGGGGAAAGCTGGACTTAGCAGCAGATAGTTTGCCCACGCAACCATGAATTTCACTGATTTCTGTAGATGAAAGAGAGTCTGCAATAAATCATAAGTACAAACTGGGAAGGAGGAAGACCCTGCCCTGCATGGAGGCACTGTTGGGTGCTGTGCTGCAGGCAGGGTCAGTGCAGCCCCCAGAATGCTCCCTGGGGTGTCCTGCAAGGCCAGGACCATAGGTCCCAGGGCAGAGGGGAGCAGCAACGTGCAGGCACCGATCATAAACAATAACCCTTTATTTCATAGCCAGCCTTATCAAAATTAATATAAGCAGGAGGGGCAAAATGCAGTGATTTCCATCTGATCCTCTCTGCAGGGGAGCTGATGCTCTGCAGGTAGAGAAGGCAAAGCAGGAAAAATCTTCCAGGATTACCCCATAAATAGATGCACATTTTTGTAAAAACCATGGGAAGTTCACTCTGTAGCGAGTGAGCAGACATGCATTGCACACCCTCTCAGTCAGCAGCCGTGCTGCAAGAGGAAGGATGCTGAGAAGGAGCGAGGCAATGCAGTGACCCACGGCAAGATGAAGGAGGAGTTTTTCCCCAAGAAAGCAGCCTGTCCGCACCCCATGGCGTGCCGCATCCCCTGGAACAGCAAACTGGGGCTTTGCCTTGTTGGAGAAAAACCTGGTACAAAGCTTAAAAGCGGAGGTGCTGGGCTAATATAAAAGGAAGGCTTTCCTTTATATGATGATGTGTTTTCTGCTAATTATCTAGCCCACATTAGTAAAATCTCCAAGAGGTTTTGTTCACAAGCCTCTGCTTCATCCTCACAGCTTGGTGTTTCACTAAGACAAGCAGCATGGGCACCTCCAAGCAAGACTTCTTTGGGTTTTGCACTCTGAAAAGTTATCTGCCCTTTGGAGAGCTCCAAGGTTTGGGTTGCCTCTGCCAGGGAACAAGCAACACTATCTCTAAAACTGAGCAGCACAACCTCAATGAGGCTTCTCCTCTGATAGTGGAAGGTGTTATCTCTTTAGATGGTGTAAAGATAGTCTGAGGAGGGGGGAAGGTGACAGTCGGGAGCAAGGCAGTAGTCCCCAGTTTTGTGACAGCCCTTTCCCATAATCTAAGCATAGAATAATTGAATCACAAAGTGGTTTGGGTTGGAAGGGACCTTAAAGCTCATCCAGTTCCAACCCCCTGCCACAGGCTGCCTTCCACTAGACCAGGTTGCTCCAAGCCTGTCCAACCTGGCTTTCAACACCACCAAGGATGGGGCAGACACAGCTTCTCTGGGCAGCCTGTGCCAGGGCCTCACCACCCTGATAGTAAACAATTCCTTACTTATATCTATTTTAAATCTACCCTGCTTTTGTTTAAGGCCATTACCCCTTGTCCTATTACTACAGGCCCCTGTAAAAAGTGTGTTTATTATGATTAAAAAACGTGTATAGTGGTTAAAAAATACATATCATTGTTAACAGCAGGTCAGCAGGGTCAGCTTAATTCTGTATAGGTTATCCCCAGCTCTCAAGCTGCCCATTGGAGCACTAAGAAGGAGAAAAAGAACTGAGAAGTGCCCTGATTTATACTAGTAATTAGCAAAATGTGAGATAGTGGTACAATCCACTTGTGCCATCCAGTGCACCGAGCATAGCACCACCATGTTTGTAGATGAATGGGGCTGTTTCATTAATAGCTAATGCCTGGGCCAGAAAACTTGTTCATTTAAAATCATTAGTATAATGGAAAAGGATCATCCTGCAGCTTAGAAATGGTCTGAAATCTGATTTTAGATTTTCCCTTTGGATAGAGTAGTTTTTCTTTTTGCCTCCTTCACTACCATCACGCTGGGTATAAGAACAAGATAAGCAGACTCAGATGCCATTAAACAACAGATGAAAGATGCAGCCGTCATCGTCACTGAAGACGTCAGGCATGTGGTATTCCGAGTTATGTGACCTATGGGAGAATGACAAGAAAATCCTGAAATTTTATTCTAAAAAGGAAGTTATGTGGCTATGAATGAATCTTTGTGCTGCTAATGAACCCTTTTACCACAGCTCGCCTGGTTGCTGGTACATACAGGGCAATAAAACTGGACTCATCTTCATGTTTATGCAATTTGAAATATAAATATGAGAGGCAAAACACTTTATCCCAAGAATATTCCCTGTCGCAGAGACCTGCTGGAGCACCCACTTTACCAAGGGATGTGAAAAACAAGGCCCTGGTGAAATCAGGAGGTCCGATGTAGGTGGAGCTGTGACTTTAGATGAGTTTTCTCATTTTGGGGATAGTATTGTGGGGCTTGCTGTTTCATTAACCCAGTGCCACAAAGCAAAAGTTGGTGCTGGGGTGCCTATGTGGGGAGCGGTGGTGGTGGTGGCACCTCTCCTGGAGCAGTCAAGCAGTTTGGACCTTGGAACCAAACACCTTCCCACATGAACTAGACCTGAGACAAGCAAAGCCAGCCAATCTCTGCCATGCCCACGACCACCACTCAGGACATTCTGTACACGCTGGGAACCCCTATTTTGGGGTTTCAGAGGCATTGGTTTCATGTACTGGTCACCCCATACACCTCCTATGACTCCTATGCAACCACCAACTTTCCATCCATTTGCCTCAGACGGCAGATCACTTCCCAGAATGTTTGCACCTTGCTGCAATGGGTGATGGCATAGCGGAAATCACATCTACTGCCTTCACACAGGTCACATCCATGCAGGGGGTTTTGCTCCTAGATCCAGCATTTCCTACTCCTCAGACCCCTCCGAATGACTGGGACCAATTCACAGAAGATGTTGGACAGGGCTCTTTGGGAGCATACTGTTGGTGTGCAGAGGATCCCATTTTCCACTGAAATTGGTGCGAGTTTGGCTCATAGCATGAAGCAGGAATTTAGATTTCCTCAGTTCATCTCCTGGCTCTTCATCATGCCTGTCAGTGAGCCTTGGGAGTGGTGGGGAAGCTTTCCTGGGCAAAATGGGAGAT
Organism: Forpus xanthops; assembly: GCA_032466535.1. Classification (NCBI taxonomy): domain Eukaryota; kingdom Metazoa; phylum Chordata; class Aves; order Psittaciformes; family Psittacidae; genus Forpus; species Forpus xanthops. Next base: position 58,991 of record JASSUY010037609.1, on the reverse strand, counting down.
GATGGAAACTGATGTGAATCCTTGAAGATCCCCGATTTCCTCAGCCTGTGGATCTGACCGAGGCTTCGCTTTCATCACCTCATGTTGAAAGGGGGATAATTTTATTTACCTTCCTCTTAAAGATGTGGCAAGGGCAAGCAATTTTGAGTCTTGCTTTGGAGAGCATATTTGGAAGTGTCACTATCAACGACGGTAGTCTCTTCCAACAGTAAATTTAAAAGGAGAATTAAATGTGAAAAGGCACCACTCCCACTATTAATCTCTTTGCTGCACTGTTCCCTTTACTCTTTTATACTGCCTCATTTTCAGTCCCTTGCCAACAGCTCCTTGGCAGCTCTCATAAAAGCAATTATCATCTTTAGTAAAGTATTTTGCTGTATTTTTTTTCTTTTTTCCTTCATTCTGGAACTGAATATTCTTCATAATGTCATTCTGTCAGTCTCAAACTTCACCGGCTGCATCACGCCTCCTGCTCCAGCTTTTCTGCCACGTGCCCTCTCTTAGCATTTCTGGGGTTGCTCAACGAGCTTTTCTCTTTCACTTGAGAAGATGCTCAACCCCATGAAGCCCCGAGATGCTTTTGATGGAGCAGGAACTGGAAGTAATCCAACACATCACTCTGAGCAGAATTAAGTATACCGCATTGTCCACAGGTCTGGAGATATTCATGTGCTTGAAGGGGAGGTGCTTCACCTCCAGGAGACCCTTCCAATAACCTCTATCTTTATTTTGGCCAAGGTTGTACCTGAGAAAGAGACAGGGAGCCCCGCTCTTTAGAGAAGCCATCCTGATAAATGGTCCAGATCAGACTTGCAGATCTGGATTTCTCCAGCTGGGGAAGTGGAGAATTGGAGCCAAATTGGCAATTTTGATCTAAATCCTCTCTTTTTGCTTTAATTACGTTTCCTGTTGGCTTCTTCTCTCACTCTAGACAGTGTGCAGGGTGACTCTGGGATAAGCAGACTATTACACAGCTCTGATTTCCTTGACCTGAAGGATGCTATTTTTCAGCTCATCCTGTTAAATAGCTGCTGTTCAGAGGCTAGGAAAGGCAGGACTGCTGCTCTGGTTGTCCCAGCAGCATCCATCAGGAACACCCACCCAGCCATTGACATCTGCACAATCTCTTGAGCAGATTAAATAAATGGAAGGATGTTCAAGTCCAGGGTCTAAACTAGGATTGTTCATATTCAGACAAGTCAACCTGTGTTTGACTTGCTTGAGACTTGTCTACCAACAGCCAAGAGCTGTCCAGTAGTGCCTGAAATATCCCAACCAGCAATACTCATCCAGATGCTGTTTTCTCTACTACTCATTTCCCATCCCTTTTGAGCACATTTGACTCCAGCCTTAAGTGCCTTTGTGCTATAACACAGTGTGTTCAGAGTCTCCATGGGCCATGAAGATGCTCCAAGGGCTGGAGCACCTCTGATGTGGGGACAGGCTGAGAGAGCTGGGCTTGTTCAGCCTGGAGAAGAGAAGGCTCCAGGGAGACCTTAGAGCAGCTTTAGTGCCTGAAGGGGCCAAAAAGAGATCTGGAGAGGGGCTTTTGATAAGGGTCTGTAGGGACCCAAAGAGGAATGGCTTTAACCTGACAGATGAGAGGCTGAGATGAGATCTTAGGCAAAAGTCTTCCCTGTGATGGTGGTGAGGCCCTGGCACAGGTTGCCCAGAGAAGCTGTGGCTGCCTCATTCCTGGCAGTGTTCAAGGCCAGGTTGGATGGGCTTGGAGCAACCTGGTCTAGTGGAAGGTGTTCCTGCCTATGGCAGAGGGTTGGAACTGAATGAGCTTTAAGGTTCCTTCCAACCCAAAACATTCAATTTTTCTATAGTTCTAAGTGCAGTGGATGCCCTTGGACATGCTGTTCCTCCTCCTGCCCTTTCTGCTCACTCCTGAACATTTCACCTCCAGAAGCGACTGCAGAAAACAAGGCTCTTTCCCCAATGTATGCCTTCAGGAATCCATGCTTGGTTTGTAGATTGATAGGTGCTGGATTCTCACACTTTGTCCCCAAAATTTTGCTTTAAGGACTGCAGATACAACACCCCTCCATGGGCCCTGTTGCTACGCCAAGAATCCGCTCACTGATCCTATATTTCAGTTGCAAAAAAGGCCTGAAATAGGGCTGCAACTGTGAAATGGTGAAAATCTTTGGGCTTATAATGTTCTCCAGGAGTCTTTGGAGATGGGATGGGGTCCCAGGCGTCAGCCAGGCAGTGAGGGACAGATGTTCCTAATTGAGCCAAACATGCCTCATCCCTCTCCAATATCATCTTGTTGCGGCAGTAGCTCTGCAGCTCTGCTTCCCTCATTCCTCTCCTGTGAGCTGGGATCAGACTGAGTGGAGTGGAGCTCGCGTGCAATATCAGCGGGTGAGCACAGTCTTTACAACCCGCTGTTACACTTGGTTTCCTTTTGTAAGACAGATTCCCTTCATCCTGCTGGCTGGCCGATGGCTGGTTGTGCTACACATCACTGCATATTTTCCACTTGAGATCAGTACCACAGTGATGGCTTTGAACAGTGCTGCCAGCATCCTGTGGACCCCAGGTGCTTCACTGGGCACTGCTCAGGGAATAACACGAAGCAATTACCCCCCCAGCCCCATCGCTGTACCCCTCTCTCTGTTGTTTCTTCTCCTCTGTCCCATCATCTTTAAGCAGAGCTCTGCCAACACTTTATTATATTCAACCATATGAAAAAGCTCTTGGCAAGAAACCCAACTGCTCTGAACTTATTTGTTGTATTTTGGTTTTTCTTTTTGTTTTAACAATTCTGCATTGTTTCGGGCTGTTGTGCTCCCTCGGAGGCTCGAGTTTCATGCATTCATTCGCTCTTCTCTTGTCAAATCTGTCTTTGGAGCTGTTGTTTGGCTCTTATATGAGCCCTCTTCCATCTCCAACCATTCTTTTTCATTTTAAGTCCTTTTTTTTTTGCCAGCTCTGACTCGGTTTAACCATGCTGTGGATTTAGTTTCTGCCCTTTGGGATCAAAACAGAAAGGAGAGTAATACCAAAATACACCACTTAATGCTACCATATTAATTTTGTGATGGCTTTCAAACACTAAACTAACCTTGAGGAGATGTGATTGCAGCTGACTCTGCATATATCACTATGATACCATTAGTTGTAAGCTTACACAACCACTGTGAGAGCCAGGTATGGCAGTTGAGCTCAGTTTTGCTGTTGGAGAAGGTGCCCCCAAGTAATAGGCAATTTATAATGGTGGAAATGAGAGGAGAATTGGAATCTTTTGCCCTTTGATAGGTTCTACGTGCTACCATCTTGCTGCCCAAAGAAACACTTTGCATCCTCATTGCAATAAGTATATTAAATCACCACAACATTTTTCTGTTCCTGGCTGAAGGCTGGGGACTAATCACATTTCCTCTAAAACCTTCAAAATGACTGAACTGGAGGAGCTGCTTCAAATCAAGGTCAAATCTGGCTTCCCATCATAAGCTAAGGCTTTGATCTTACGATGGAACCAGAGGACAGCTCTTACTGGTAAGGATGTGGCTGGTGGGTTTTGCTCTGATTCCCCACATGCAGCAGGATCGTGTTGGAGGTTTGTGTGTCCTGGTCCCATCAGTTCTGCCACCAAGTGATGTGCAATCCCACTATCAGCCAGAGAAGTCTCTTGTACTGCATCTTTAATACTTGGTCTTTGCCAAAGCCTCTTTTTTTACTTGTTATTTATTATTTTTTCAGCAGTTTCTCCTTCCAGTTATGATGAGCATTGAGTCCCCTCTTCTGCTGCATAATGGGCTCAATGGCTCAATGCAACACCTAGCTTTACTTTGTTAAAATGCCCCTCTGCCCATTCTGCCTGAAATTTGGGACTGGTGGAGTCAATGGGTGCTGGATTCCCATTGCTTAAAGATGTATCTGGGATGGAGGTATCAGGAAGAAGAGAAATAAGAAAGTCCAAGCAGCACATCTGAAAGGAGAAAAGCAGATGACGGCTCCAAAGGAGAAGCAAGGGGACTTTACATATCTTCAGTTGCACCTCCATGGTGCAGCCACATCCTCCATGAACCTGATTTTGAAATGCTTTGGCTCCACAGCACAGACGTCCACCCTGTGCAGCTACACCAAGCACTGCTGATACCTTCACGAAGAGCCCCAGGTCCCATGGATGGGGACTGTGAACCCCCTTCCCACAGCCCCTTGAAGCCCCAGGAGCTGCTTAAATGTGCGTGGGAAGTGCGGTGTAACACATGGAGCTCACCAACTTGCTGCGGCTTCATTTGGATCCTCGCGGTAATGATTTCCAGCTGGTCTCCCACTCCTAGCCTGGATGCTGTTCCTCAGCTTGTCTCGCCTTTGGCTGGCTGCCTCCCTCCTCTTGTCCTCACTGGAAGAAAGCAAGGCTTCTGTCTTCTATAGGAAGTTGCAGAAGGCTACAGACTCCTGGAATTTGAGGAAAGGTGTGAAAGTGCAGACCTCAGAAGGATGCTTGGCATTATGGTCAGCAGCGTCACCCCTGCACAGGAGGACTCAGGAGGGGCCTCCAGGAACAAAGGAGTCTCCTTTGGACAGTGACCATGGTGTCTTACCAGACACCAGAGGAGATGATGGGGAAGTTGGTGAGATAAATCATCAAAGCCACTGACTCTGGCACTGAGCTTCATCATCGCACCTGGAGATCAGTTGTTGTCTAAATGGCCCCCAAATACATCTCAATGTGGTAATAGCTACAGTAGTGAGCTTCAACATCATGGGTTGAACAGGGCTGGGACACCTTCCACTAGACCAGGTTGCTCCAAGCCCTGTCCAGCCTGACCTTGAACACTGCCAGGAATGGGACAGCCACAGCTTCTCTGGGCAGCCTGTGCCAGGGCCTCACCACCTCACAGGGTACAACTTCTGCCTTATATCTAACCTATTATATAGCTTGGTTGTATATATAATACACCACATATCTTGGTCTTGGTGTATCTGTAATAAAGCATATATATGGTGCTACATATTTACTACTATATTCTTCATACACTAGATTATTATATATTTTGTATAATCATGTACATTACATTATTTTTTTATATAGGTAGCCAAAAACCTATACAGAAAGGTCCAAAAAAACCTCCAGACATCCTCTGTGATTTGTGGTATTTACTCAAATCATAGAATCAAATGGGACAACCCATCTTGGTGGAGCAAGGAGGGGGGATGAGAGGTTTTTACCCATGGCCTCTCCATCTCACATTCCTATGCCAAACAGAGACTGACACAGGAAAGGCTCCGAGCTGCAAGGTGCTGAGGACATTGGGTTTCCTCTGGGGCTGGAGGGGTTCCTGTGCCCCAAGCTAAGCCTGTGCTGAAGTGCAAGGGCACTGGGCTTCTGAAATGGCTGCTCCGCTGCCTTGGGCTCTTTGTGCCCCCATAGATATATTGAGAGTCTTTGTTCTACAATCAAAAGGCTTCTGAAAGATGTTTTTCACTTCCCTTCTTATTTCAAAATCTGGGAATTAGAGTTTCCTCTGCTTCCTGGTGGGTTAGAGCTGTGCCATCCTATACATCAACCGGGAAAGGGGAAGAAAGGAGGTGAATGATTTTCATTCCTTCAGCTTTTAAGTAGTATTTGCTCCTGATGTTATTCCTAAAAGCAGCAGTGAAGGGAAATACCAGTGCTGCAGAGAGCAGCCACCCATGCCAGGGCAACACTGACAGCTGGAGTGAACCAGAAAGCTCCTGGGATCCCTTGGAGATGGGAAATAAGCAGGGAAAGGATGTTGTGGTGTCACCCCGGCTGAGCCCTGCAGCCACCTGCACCAAAACCCATTGCAACACCACTGGCTTAATTGTAAGAAATCTTTAAACATCACCAGGTTTCTTTCAGGCAGCATAATTAGGCACTAAAATGGTCAACTTCAATGCACATGTCATTGCTTTCCTGGAGTCCACTGATGGGCCAAAACCCCCAAATGCAATTCCCAAGGAGGAGGTTTTAGCTACAGGTGTCCATCACTTGGTCAAGCTGCTTTTAAAATACAGAGGAGCCTGGTGATATCATGAGGAGATGGAAAGGAGCAGACGCAGGCACACCATGGAGCTGTTTCTCAGCCTTCTGGAATATTACAGAAGTCATTAAATTTTGAAGGAAGAACGTCAGAATGGCACAGCAGCTCCAGACAGCTTAAAATAGGGCGACAAATGACTGCTGGAGACAGAGGGTTTAATTATGAGGCACAAAGGGACAGAATCATCAAATATCACCGTTGCTCCCACTTTGGGAAGACAGCAGCTTGGGTCTAGCTTGCCCCTGGATAATTCAGCACCTTGGTGCACCCAGCATGCAAAGCTAATGGTGGGACTCCTTTGCTTTCTCCTCCAAACTGGAGCATCCTCAAAGGTGCTCTTCGGAGGATATTTGTAGCCCAAGGAAACCTCTTGGCCAAATGATGGGGATTTTGGCGGGTACTTTAGCATGCAGTGAAGCTGCAGGACCCCCAGGGAACTGGGTGGTGAATTTTGCACAGGAAAAGTGGCAACATTTATAGCATGGAAATAATGAAGGGGAAAAAAGCTCCCATTTTTTACTGTCAAAAGTGTCATTTTTCCAAATCAATGCTGCCTGTTCTGCACCCAAGACACTTGCAAAGGGATGGCCAGCTCACAGCCAGTGCCACCTGCTGGGTCACCCCCTTCAGCCCATTCTGTTCATAGTGGAGCCCATGGCTGAGCAGCACGGAGATTGGTACCCACTGAGGTCCCACACTCAATTCTCATCCCATGAACTGCAACCTGACCAAATCCACATCACCCCTGGGACCCTGCAGGATGCAAAGTCCTCAGGGAAGGAGTGTGGTGAGCTGGTGCCTGGCTTCCTGCAGCTTGGGCTTCTGAAGCACAATGGTGAGGATTTTTGTACCCTTGAACAACCTCGTTTAATTGCTTTCTCGATTGCTTAAGTTAATTTAATAGCACTTGGGCAGGTGGAGGGGCTGGAGAATAAACTGGGTCATGCTCGTACGCCCCAAAACCACTTGGTGCTCTCCTTGAAAAGCAAATACCAGCTTTATGTTTAATTCACCGTAAGACCAGGGAACCTCTTGAGATGTGTTACAGAGCTGCCCTGAGAAAGGCCAGCTCGTGCCTGCCCCTCAGTGACATCCCTGCTGCCTCAATCGCTCTCACCTGCAGCTGAATCACTTAGGTAGGAATTAAAACTCAAATCTCAGCTCATTCAGTTGACATGTGACACGTCCACCTTTATTCGTATTCACATTGGGCTCCCCCTTGTATGGCTTCAGCTGACAGAGAATCAATGCACAGTGTAGGAGGAGACAGATCTCCATCCACCGCAGTGCAAATCACCTGAAAAGCTGCTGATGTTCACACTGGAGCATCCTTCTCTTGTAGCCAGGCCCTGGGCTTATTGCTCTTGAGCCAGTGGAAACCAGCCTCTGGTTTTCAGTGGGACCTTTCCCTGGTGATGGTGCAGTTGGTGGCAGTGCACCCCCCTTCTTTGACGATGATTTGGGTTATTTCAACATTTGTACAGAAAAGAACACCTGGGTTTGGTCTCTGGATGCTCTGGAGCATGGATCTGTCCCTCTAAAGCAGGAGCTAAGAGCCAGCAAAAGACTTGGCAAAGCTCCATCACATTACAGCTTCTCCCCAAACCCCACCAGGTCCCACCACATTTATAGCATGGAAATAACAAAGGGAAAAAAAGCTCCCATTTTTTACTGTCAAAAGTGCCATTTTCCACCAATCTCCCTTTCATCCAGATGATTTTTCCAAACCATTTTGCCAGCCAGGTGAGTTTTCCGACAAGGGAATATTCCACCGAGCATTTTGCTAAAGAAGGATTTGACGATGTTCATCATCTTTCAGCGTCGGCGGGAGGGAAAAGCACATCCCATCTCCTGGGTCGTGCTGCCCTCTGCAGAAAATCCCGGCTGCTGCCGGAACCCCCTCTGCAATAAACCAACTATTGCAGCGATGATGCCCCGGGCTCAGAGCGGTACCGAACCGCCTGGGTGCGATGTCCGCTTCCCGGGACGTGCAGCGGGGCCGGGATGCTGCGATCCCACATCTCTGCAGCCAAAAGGGCTTCTTTGACTGCCCAGAAATGTGCTTGTCCCTCTGCTGGGACAAGGCAGTCATTGCCCTTTTGGTTACGACCGGGTTTGCGACCTGGTTTGCATGTGCTGGTCCATTGGTTGCCAACCTTACTGGGATTCTGCACACATCGGCTTGCAGATGCTGGCTGGAAGGGGAAAGTAGTATTATTTGTCTGTTTATTGTTATGTATCAGTGTTAGTTCTTGTTACTAATGTATTATTTTATTTGCATTTATTATTATTGATTGGTTTTGGTTTACAGCCAAGCACCCATCCATCCGTTGGCAACTGGTTCAGATGATGGTTGGTCCAGTTGCTCCTGGCCCTGTGAAAGGGGGAGGTGATCCAGGATGGAGAGTGATCCTGGACAGAGATCCAGCACAGCTGGAGATCCAGGATGGATAGGATCCAGGATGGATAGGATCCAGGATGGAGGGTGACCCAGAGTGTCCAAGATGCAGGGCAAAGGGACAGTTGAACAAGAGGTGAGTGCCCAGGAACAGCTTGGGAGAAGCAGGAAAGGACTGGTTCTGGGGGCTCTTCTCAGTGGCAAACCGGCTCTGGGGGTGCAGGGACCCTTCCTGGAGCTGTGGGTTTCAAGGCTGTGGGGTCTGGAGGTATAAGACCCCTCCTGGGAGTACAGAGCCCCTCTGAGGGCTGTAGGTTTCTGGAGTGCTGGCTCTGGGGGTGCAGGACCCCTCCACACGTTGCCAGTCTCTCAAGTACTGGCTCTGAGGGGTGTAAGAACGCCACTTGGGGTACCAGAACCCCTTTGGGTTGCAGGTCCCTGAGCTGCTGGGGCTGGGGGTGCAGGACACCTCCTGGGAACCAGGATCCTTCCCGGAGGTGCAAGTTTCGGGGATGCTGGGAGTGCAGGACCCCTCCTACCGGCGCAGCCTTCCCCTCACATGGAAACCCGCTCGGTCGGGCCCGGGTGCTGACGGGTGTCCTGCGGGAGCAGGAAGCCGGGGTGCGGCGGGTGCCACCCAGCACCGCTCCCATCCAAAGCTGAGCAGCGAGAGGAGCCGCCTGCGCCCGGCACTGCCGTGGGGTGAGTGCCTTCCCCAAGGGGGGAACAGGGAGGTCCTGAGCCATGGGGTGACCCCAGTTCCTAAGTCATCCCCACCCTGGGTTGAGGTGCTGAGCAAGGTGGGGTGCAGGAAAGCACCTTGAGCTGAGGCTGGTCTGGCACGGCTCAGGGCACAGCTGGGGAAACTGAGGCAGAGCGGGTTGGCACTGGATGTGGTGGGTCGGAGGGCTCAGTGGTGCAGGACATGATGCATCACGGGTGTCCCAGACCCAGTGTGTGTCCTAGGGCTGAAGGAAGATGCCTGGAGCATCCACCAGGAATAAATCCCTAATGAATCTCGTTCAAGAGGCAAAAGCAGTGCCAGGCTGCATCCTGTCTGCACACCCAGCCAGGGGGATCCCGGCTGTGGAGCTGCCAGACTGTGGGGTTCCCGAGCTCCGGCATGGCTCCAAGGGTTGGGATGTCATGCCGGGAAGGCTGAGTCACAGCCGGCAGAGCGGGCTCAGCCTGTTCTGCGTTTCGATTTGCCGGACTCTCGTCTCAAAAGAGGGCTCAGGGGAGCTCAGTTCAGCCCAAGTTTTAAACAGGGGGGCTTGGGAGGAAGAAGGAGCTGGATTTGGGGGGGAAGCCTGGCAGTGTGCTCTTCCAAGGGGGGGAGTGTGTTCAGGGGCACCCGGTGAGTTGCAGTGGGGACACCCTGTGCAGCAGCATCACTCCCCATGCCCCAGCCCCATTCAGCAGAGATGAGAGCAGCCACTGCTCCAAGAAGCCAGGATGGGGCATGACTTCCCTGACCCTGCCAGCAAGAGGGGCCACGGGTGCCACCACCATGTGTTTGTTCAACACATGGAGCCTTCCTGCACCTGCAATCACACTAAAATCTTCTGCCTCCTGGGAAGGGAGAGCAGGGTGGGAGGATGCTGGGCCTAAGGGGATAAAGGGATGGGGAGGTGTACCTGGAAAACTTGGTCCTGATATTAAAGGGAGAATGGGAGCCCCCTCCAGCACTCCCTACCCAGCTCTGAGCACTCTGTTACTACCCAGACCCATCCCAGTGGCCTGACTTGGGCTTGTTTCTCCTCAGGTCTGCCTCCCTGCTGGGGGCTCCATGGCTCCAGTGCTGGCAGAGGGGTCGGCAGCCACAGCAGCCTGGGGCTTGGCCACCACTGGTTTCTTGCTGCTGCTCCTGCTCCTCCTCTGCTCCTTCTTCCACAGGTATGTTTGGTTGCGACGGGGGGCAGAAAAGGGGGAATTTGGCTTCTTCCCAAGGGTTTGCCAAGGACATTGTGGGTGGGAGGGGCTGTCACTGTCCATGCCAGTGTGGGATTGGGAGCAGAGAGCTCTGTGCTGGCAGATGCTCGGGGTGCAACCAACATGTGCAGGGTCAAGTGGAGAGGGGACGAACACTGGTGCAGGGGACAGAGGTGAATGAACAGAAAATAGCAGCAGAACAAAGGGACGGGGGGGCTCTGTCACCTCTGAGCCCACCCTGACCCAGGCATCGCTGGGGATGGGCTGCAGCTCCACTGACCTCTCCTTCTTCCACAGGGCAAGCCGGCCATCTTCCACCCAGAAAACAAAAGAAAACCTTGAGCCTGTCCAAGGGGTGAGTTCCTGAGGCTCCCCACAGCATCCTTGGGTGGCTGTTAGTGGCTGCTTCTCCCATTGGAGGGAAGGTGGTGGGATGGGGGCTGAGGAGGCAGTGGCCTGGCCCCTACGTCCTCCAGCCCATGTGTCTCACGTGCTATGACAGCCTTCCAGTGTTAGCACAGGGAACATAGAATCATAGCACCACAGAAGGGTTTGGGTTGGAAGGTACCTTAAAGCTCATCCAGTCCCAACCCCCTGCCATGGGCAGGGACACCTTCCACTAGACCAGGTTGCTCCAAGCCCCATCCAGCCTGGCCTTGAACACTGCCAGGGATGAGGCAGCCACAGCTTCTTTGGGCAACCTGTGCCAGGGCTTCACCACCATCACAGGGAAGACTTTTGCCTAAGATCTCATCTCAGTCTCCCCTCTGTCAGGTTAAAGCCATTCCTCTTTGTGTCCCTACAGGCCCTGGTCAAAAGCCCCTCTCCAGATTTCTGGTCAGCCCCTTTAGGCACTAAAGCTTCTCTAAGGTCTCCCTGGAGCCTTCTCTTCTCCCTACTGCCCAGCTCATAAATCGACCACCACTGTTTACAGTACCCCTTTAATTTGTTTTTTTTTTTGTTAGGTGATCCTTTCTAAAGGTACTCCAGTATTTCAGGATTCATGCTAAAGGGATACAAGGGGGTATTTCTGTTAAGAAAGCCGGACCCATACTATGTTTTCAACTAGCCCTGAAAATGGATGGTGCTGGAGCATCAGGCCCATACCCGCTTGTCACCAGCAGTGCCAAGCTGGCAGGGGCTATGCTATGACAAGCAGGAAGGCCACTGCATTGCACCTCAAAGCCTGGGGTGCAGGCACAGCGTGGGGGCTGGAGGTGCAGAGTTTGGTAGTAACAAATATTCAAATGAGGGCTTTGAAAGCTGAAGTGGAGCAGGGTTCCATGAGAACAGCAGCTGAATGTGGGTCAGTCGGCTCTAAGTGATAGGCAAGCACTGCTCCAACAGGGCAGGCAATGGCCTCCATTGCCCTCAGCTGATCAAAAGGGAGTTGGGTTCAGACCCCAAATTCAGAGAGACACTCAGTGCAGTGATGCAACTGATCTGGAGAAGCCAGTGGGAGCCCTGGGGAGAGTTCTCTTTTCTTTGTGAAGGGTTGGCTGCCCGGGAATGGGCTTGCCTCATGTTTCATTAAAACAAAGCATTGTAAAGGCCCGTGGTTGGTGTTGACACATTGTGAGTTCTGCCTAGTGGTCTGAATGTCAAAATGAAGAAATTCAATGAAGTGCAGGTGAACGGTGGGAGTAACTGTGACTCTCAAGGTAGCCAAATGCCTCATCATCTAATTCGTGACATGCACAAATGGGTGAACAAGATTCCCACTGTCCCTACCCAGTGAAACCACAGCCAAGGGAACAGCCTTGGCAGAATCAGCGTGGAAAGAAGGCTCTGTTGAGCTTGGCTCTAGTATGGCACTGTGAAGAGACATGAGAGGTGTAAAGTAACTGGGAGGCTGAGCGTGCGCTCAGCAGCGCGGGGCAGCTTGCCTGCCAGCATCCCAGCCATTGGTGAGGTACCACCTCTGTCACTTACCTGGTGGGGCTGGGGGCAGAGCCCTGAGGGAGGCTCTGCTTCTGGCCCTGCTCCGGGGGCAGTGGCAGGTGGGGAGTTTGACTTGGCAGCACATGTCAAAGCCCAGTGCAGGTGTCCCAAGGTGAGCTCAGGAAGAACGGAAACCTCCAGCGGAGCAGAAGGGCTTTGCTCGCTTGATCTTGGTTTTCAGTACAAACACAGACTCGTGACCCTCCTGCCTTTTGCTTTTGGGGTTTTAAGCAGGAGGTATCAGAAAAGTAACCACAGGCATAAGTGGCTTGTGGCAGCCAAGCTTCCATAGCGACCTTGCTTTTTGATGATCTCTTCCTATTGTGAAGCATTAGATCGTTCACCTGCCGACAGGGAGCACGAGCTGGGTTTAGGTTATCGTGAGACCCGTCAGTTGATGCGTTGATGATGATGATGATGATGATGCGTTGTTGCAACAGTAATCCCGCTCAGCACCAGAGGAACCGCCGGTTCAGACTCTGCTGAGGGCGCTTGGCCGAGGAGCCACTGGTGCGAGGCTACCACCTGCAGGCTTACGACTGAACGCCTCTGAAGTCAGAATCCCTCCCAGCCGTAGGGGAACCGTCGGGGCAATAGCTCGCAATAGCTGCCCGCCTCTTGAGGGGCGGGCCCGGTGCTGGGCGACCGAAGGGGCGGATGGATGCGGCACCGCCTCTCCCCATCCCATACCGCACGGTGGTGGAGCCCCCGGCGCTAAGTCGTTCGTAGTGGTCTCGCTGCTGGGTCGGGGTTTCGTACGTAGCGAAGCAGCTCCCTCGTACTCTATCTCAAAGCGGTGCAGCGGGGGCCGTAGCAGGACGGGGATGGTGAGGAGAGGGGATACAGCTCTCGGCCCAGCACTCCCTTCCCAAGCGACAAGTGACAGGACAAGAGGTACCGGCCTCAAGCTGCACCAGGGCAGTGCAGGGGACGTTTAGACTGGACATTAGGAAAAATCTCTTCACCGAGAGGGTGCTCAGGCATTGGAACAGGCTGCCCAGGGAAGCGGCGGGGTCGCTGTCCCTGGAAGTGATCAAAATCATGTAGATGAGGTCCTCAGTGATATGGTTTAGGGGTGCACTTTGCAGTCCTGGGGGCAGTGGTTGGACATGGTGATCTTACAGGTCTTTTCCAACCTCGTTGATTTGACGATTCTATGTCTATGTGTAGAAGCTTATTAAACTCTTGGTGCAATCTTTTAATGGAGCAATTTATGCAGAGTAACCATAAACAGAACCAGAAGCAGAAACAGGTTTCCCACTCACCAAAGTCCCTTGTATTCCTTGCTCAGTAGCTCATTGAGGCTTTGCGCTGCTGTGTCACTTAGTGCCCAGCTGCATGAAGGGGGACCTGAGATGCCTCAGATCACTGCTCCCTGCTCATACAGCAAGATGATCCGTGCAGGGCAGTCAGTGCAGTCCCATTGGGGTCACCAGAAATGCTGTCCTGCAATTAAGCATCCAGTACCTGCTGTGCCAAACACCTACACATGAAGCTGAGGTACTGTTTTCATTCCAAATTCCACCAAGTCGAGTGCTTGGTGCTAAACCACAAAGCCCTCACCCCTCGTTCTGCCCCCTGTCCACTTTTACACATCTCAAAGAGCAAAAATCCATGCCTCCCAGGTATGTCACACTCTGTGTCTACTATCAGTCATTGGCTCTTCCATTCTCTCGTATCTGTTTATAGACACAGCACATATTTCTTTCACCAAGCACATGCTCTGGGGATGGGGCTTGGGTCGGCAGGGAGCTTTTACTGTGTTAATGACTAAAGATTAATGGAAAGCTCAGAATGAAATTCCTCATTGGCTTCATCAGGTTTCTTTTCATTCTCTGGGAGGATTTGTTTCAAGGACAGAGATTCCTGATTAGAAGACCCTTACAAAATCATGTCTTGTTAACCGAAGGCCAGACTGACCCAGTGTGACCTGTCATGGGTGTGCTTTATGTTAAGCAGGGAGAATCTGTCCATTTGTAACTGCCACAGGAGAGTCAGTGGGTGCACAAGTGGGTGCTTGGCATCCTCTCCAAGCACCAGGAGAGGATGCACATGTGCTGGGTGAATGCACAAGCACCATGAGGGGATGCACGAGTGCTGGGAGGAGGATGCACAAGTCCCTGGGAGCATGCACAAGTGCCAGGAGAATGCACAAGTGCCTGAGGAGGGATCCAAAAGAACTCTGGGGGTTAAATGAGTGCCCGGAGGGGGGTACACAACTGTTGTGGAGGATGCATGAGTGCTGGGTAAATGCACAAGAGCCAGGGGGGACACACAAGTGCTGTGGGGAGATGCACAACTGCCCAGGGAGGCTAATATATGAGCACCCACTTGTTCCTGCTGCAGGTGAAGCTGGCAAGGCTGAACTCCAGCGACAGGGGAGCAGCGCTGCCAGGAGGTAGGTGCTGTGATGGGAATGGTGACTGTGTTCCTCTGCCATCCCTGGTGCCGCTGCTGTGGGTGTTCCCTGGGCCCTCAAACACCCAGGGATGCAGGCGCTCCTGTGGAGCACCTCCCCAGGTCCTGCTGTAGGTGTGGGGATGCAGCAGGATGGGGATCCCTATGCTGAGATGCTGGGCAGTGGTCGAAGGTCCCTGGGCTCAACTCTTGCTCAACCTCACTCCACTGATCCAGCCCTGTTAATGATTTGCCCAGCTGATGAACTTGGAGGAACGCAGGGGCTTGGCAGGACTTTGAACCAGCCCTTGGACAGATGTGTGGGGCTGTACCCCTGTACCTCCAGCAGGACTCACTGCAGCCAAAATGGGTGAAATCAGTGAAGCTCACTAGCAGCAAGCATGCCCTGACATGGAGAAGAGATGAGGATTCCCTATGGCCATGGTGAAGGGGCTCGCAGGAGGCTGCGTGATCCAAAAGAAGCTTCTAAAATTCCCAGTTACAGCATGGTGTCCCAGTAAAACCTGTCACATATCCCAGTTCCTCTGGCAGGATCATATCAGGTGTTTCAGAACACTCCCTTCGCCTCCTCTGTGGCCTCCTTTGCACTGATAAGAAGGAAACTGCTTCAGAAAAGATGTTTTAATGCTCCAAATCTTCCCACTGCATTAAGTGTTCAGCCCGTTTGCTTTTCAACAGAGCCAAGATGAGCTGCTCTTCTCATTTACTCCAGGAACCCTTTATTTAGCATGTTGGGTAACAAGGATTATTACAGCTTATGTACTAATAATTTCCCCCTTTTACCACACTGTGGCTGAGCTTCAAGATGCTCAAACGACATTCCTGCTCCTCTTTGCACTACAGTGGGGACTCCAGAGTATTTCATGGGGTGGCCCCACCACCTCACCCCCCAGACCCTATTCCCAGGGCTCCTTGGCTGCAGTTCCCACTCCCAGTGAGGTATCCCTAGCCCTCTCCTGCTTTTCTGCAGTGGAGCAGGGAAAGGACCCCCAACAGTGAACCCTTGGCACCATGGGGTGCCCAGGTGGGATGATGAGGTTCACCACAGTGCTCCTCCTGCAAAGGGGGTCATACTGGGGTGCTCAGGTTGGGGTGCTCACTTTGGGGTGCTCTGGCCCAGGTCTGAACCCACCTCTGTGCTGTACACACACACCCCAACCACAGCTGGGGCACCCCAAATCATATGGGACCACTATATCCCTGCATATTTACTGCATGAGGAGAAACTCCTTTGCCTCTGGGTGAGCAAACCGGCTGAGCGTCCTCACCAGCTCCCCGTGTTGACAGACACGGCATAGAGCAGAGCCTCCTTCTTAGATAAATATTTGAAAAGGCACGAGCCGCAGAGCAGGAAGGAGGGTGGCAGGTCCCAGTGCCACACTGGCCCCATGGCAGGGAGCACGGCCCCATGGCAGGGAGCATGGCCCTGCCAGCAGCCTGGATGCTTGCACTGGTTTTTCTTTGCTTTTATTATCATGCTTACTGAGAGTGGAGAGTGGGGATGGAACTGGGAGTGGGACACGTTTAATTACTGGGGGCTACTTTACCCTTGTATCATCCAGGGATGCTCCCCAGTGTGATGGCTCTGGGGTACTCTCTCCAGTCTAGTGGCAGGCGTCCCTGCCTGTGGCAGGGGGTTGGAACTGGATGAGCTTTAAGCTCCCTTCCAACTCAAACTGTTCTATGCTTCTATGATTCTATAACCCCCAATTCTGCCTCCCTGCAGGCACCCCCTCTCCTGGTGAGCTGCAGGAGAAACCCACAGCAGGGGACCCCAGGTTGCATGTGCCTGGCTGCATACCCAATTCCCACACACTCTCCGAACCAGCCTTGAGGACTCCAGAGTTTCTGCGGCACCGGGAGCTGCCAGTTCTACCGGGGGATACCAGCATGTCCATAGTGGTTCCTGTGTCAGATCCCGATGGACGAATCTATGAAAGCATCCGGTACAAATCTGGGATGCAGGAAAAGCCTGGGAATGCTGGCAGCACCCCAGGGGACTTCCCATCTCTGCCCACCAAGGACGAGCTGAGCATCTCTACGCAGGAGATCATCACTCAGGTGGAGCCAGGCAGCGAGGGGAGCCCCGTCCCTGTGTATGCCCGGGTGTGCAAACAGCGCCAGCAGCCTGCCAGGCCCCCTGAGCCCCAAGAAGAAGAAGAAGCTCCATCACTGCCGGAAAAGCGCTTTGATGTGGGATAGGATACCCCAGAGCTGCCTCAAGCCCAGCCTGTTCATGCAAGCTCCATGGAGGGTTTTCCTGGCTGCAGACAGCATCCACGCAGAGCTGCCTGCTCCCTTTTCATATCTGACATTAAGCATAGGTGGCTCAGGTTATCTCCTGCCATCCAGCATGGGAGTCCCTGAGCATCTCTCCAGGACATCTCCATTGCCAGTGGGTTTGTGGGGAAGGCGTGGTGGGTGACCCCCACATGGGATTGACTAGAGAAAAATCACAGAAGAAAAATATGTGTATATTTTTGGAGAAGGTCCAAAAAGAATCAAAAGATTACTATGATGTTTGGGGGTGTTGACTGAATCTGAGCCAGCAGTGTGCCAGCAACGGCACTGTGGCTCGTGTCAGCAAGCGTGGCCAGCAGGATTGAGGCAGTGATTATTTTCCTTTACTTAGCACTGGTGAGGCTGTGCCTCAAATCCTGTGTTCAGTTCTGGGCCCTTCACTACAAGAGAGACATTGAGGTGCTGGAGGGGGATTCAGAGAAGGAGCTGGTGAAGGGTATGGAGCACAGGTGTGACGAGGAATGGCTGAGGGACCTGGGGGTGTTCAGCCTGGAGAAAAGGAGGCTCAGGGGTACCTTATCACTCCCTACAACTGTCTGACAGGAGGTTGTAGTGAGGTGGGGATCTCTTTTCCCAAGTAATAAGCAATAGAACAAGAGGAAAGAGACTTAAGTTGAGCCAGGGGAGGGTTTACATTATATAAGAGGAAAAGATTCTTCCCCTAAAAGGTTGTCAAGCATTGGAACAGGCTGCCCAGTGCAGTGGAGGAGTCACAATCCCTGGAGGGATTTAACAGACATGTAGATGTGGTGCTCAGAGACATGGTTTAGTGGTGGCCTTGGCAGTGCTGGGTTAATGGCTGGACTTGATGATCTTAGTGGTCTTTTCCAACCTGAATGATTCTGTGATTCTACCTAGTTTGGACTCCCTGTGAAAAATCACCTGTAGGAATGCATTAATTACATGGATGGAGGGCTGTGTAAATAGTCCTTACTTGCTATTTCAATCATTTCTTAATGGGCATGATGTGCTCTCCTTCATCCCTGGGGAAGTCTGAATGGGTTCTGCTGGAGGGACAAGCATCCTGCCATGAAGGCTCAGACAGGGGTGCGGACAGCAGCCATGTTTTGCTGGATCCTAGGTGTGGGCTGGCCTGATAGAACAGTGGGACTTGGCTTATCTCTCTTTTCAAAAGGTTGGCAGGGGCCTGGGTAAGCCTGGAGGGCAGTGTACAGTAGGAGCAGCAGTTATGTGGTGTGGCTGATAACGTCGTTGTGCTTGCTCTCAGGATGTCCTTGTACCTCTGCTATGGATGCAACCACCCACCAGCTCCAGGCAGCTTCATGGGGACCAGAATGGTCTCATCTCCCCCTCTTCCCCACTTCCCATCACCTCTCATTTGTTATTTGATGACAGTCACCAGTGGATGCTCATTCTAAAGCAGGCAGATCCAAGGAGATCTGTCACCTCTGTCCACCACTGAGGCAGGAGGGACTGGCTGCTCCCATCTCCCAGCTCTCTATCCCAGCAGTTATCCACCCTTTCCTCCCTCCTTCTCTCACCATACAAACCTCCAAAGCAGCCTGGGCTACCATCTCAAGCACTTCTCCTCCCCCTTTTGCTCCTGAGCAAAGCGTCCCAGCAGGTGTGCATTGTCCCACCAGGATGTGGCATCATCTCCCCAAACTGGGCTCTTCCTCTCCTGCATCTGCCACCACCAGCACTGACACTGGTGGCCAGTGTGCTGCAGGCCACAGCGCAGAAGCTGCAAGGAGACTTTGCCACTACGTGGTGGCTTTCCTGAGGCTGAGTGAGGGAGAATGAAAAAAACAAAAGGATTTCACTTTAAAGGGGAAAAAAAAAAACCTTCACAAGAAAAACAAAACCAAAAGCCACCCTGCAAGGTTATTCCTGGCCCAGGAGGCGGGAATGTTTCTATTTTCACTTGTTTCTGGATGGCTGAAAGAGGAGGGGTGAGTCAACTTGCACAGCCCCAGCACGCTTGGTCTAGCACGACTGTGCTGGCGTGACTGTGTTTGGTGAGGTGAGGTTTGGGTGGCTCAGGGCCATGGAGAGTTATAGGTCTCTGCTTGCCTGGGTCTTGCCTCTGCACTACAGACCCACCATCCCCTGTAGCACCAGCTGACATTGGTGGAGGAAGGGGCTGCCACTCACAGGCTACAGGTAACTGACTCCTCAGTGTTGTCAGGGCTGCTGGGGTTTATAGGCTCACCTGCCTTCCGGTTCACCCATCTACCTTCCTACATACTCACCTGCCTTCCTATATGCTCATCTACCTTCCCAAATAGTCATGTGACTTCCTATACACTCACCTGCCTCTCTATACACTCAACAGCCTTCCTACATGCTAATCTGTCTCCTATACACTCACCTGCCTTCCTATATACTCATTTGTCTTCCTATACAGTCATCCATCATACACTCCACCTTCCTGTGTGTTCACCTGACAATGTATATGTACACATGCTTTTTCCTATACACTCACCTCCTTTCCAACACACTCATCTGCCCCCTTATACAGTCATCTGCCTTCCTGTATGGCCACCTGCCTTCCTGGACACTCATCCACCTTCCTGTACACTCACCTGCTTTCCCACACGGTCCTGTTGTCCTATGCACAGAGGCTGTTGGTATCAACCCCTGAGCGGGAACAGTGCCTCCACAGGCATGCAGGAGGGCAGGCATGCACCACTCCCCACCACCTGCAACCCTATAGGGAAACATCAAAAACTGAGATTAAAGGGACAAATACTGTTTTCCCCAGCAGTTTTCTCTCCTCACAGCTTTGCTATCACCCACAGCACCCACCCTGTTCCTCCACGCAGCGACAAAGGTCCCAAGCTGTATCCCAGTGCTGCCAGGAAGGAGAAAGGTGATAGTTCACTGTCCTGTGAGGAGTGCGTGGGGGCTGGAACTGCTTGAAACGCCACTAAAGGAGATGAGGTCTGCTGCTGCTGGTGGAATACTGTGGGAAACACCATCTTAATAAAGAGGAAATAAAACAGTGGAGCCCAAGAGATGCATAAAGGTCCCTGGCTGCTGTCTCAGCATTGGGTCAAGTCTGACCAAACCCCTCATACCTGTGCTACTGCAGGTAATTTTAGCAGCATAAGGGGAAACCCTAAATTTTCAGGAGAGTGATGCATAAAGATTTGAAAAGACTGAAGATTTTCCTGGTTTGAGCCTGGTTTTCCCTCGTATCCCAGGAGTGTGTTGGCATCTCCCTGTATATTGGCAACTCCTCAGTATTAACCCATTGGTTGATTTGCACTGGGATGGAGATGAACACTAATAACAGCTTTATGAGTGTCGTAAAAATAAGGGAGTGGGGTTAGAGCATTTGCAAGCTTGTCCATCAATCGCAAGGGTAAATCTCTATGAAAGAGGATTCCTTTCATCCAGTTCTGCCAGAATTATTTGGGTTTAGATTTACTGTACTTAAAAGAGGTGTCTCTGGACATTGTTGGAGTTGTTCTTGATGCCTCGAAGAAGAGGTGGTGATGTTCCCGGTCTGTAGTCAGATGGGAAATAACTCGGGACTTTCTCCACTGGAAAAGGCGAAGGCCAAACCCCTCTGTCCAGCCAACCAAAGCATCTTTCATTAAAAAGGAAAACACATCAATTAAGTAAAAAACAATCAACTCCTACCTCCTTTCCTATCATAGAATCACAGAATGCCTTAGGTTGTAAGGGACTGTAAAGCTCATCTAGTTCCAACACCCCTGCAACAGGCAGGGACACCTTCCCATAGACCAGGTTCCTCCAAGCCCCTTCCAACCTGGCCTTGAACACTGCCAGGAATGGGACAGCCACAGCTTCTCTGGGCAACCTGTGCCACTGTCTTACCAGGCTAGGGTAAAGTCATCTCCTATTTCATCTTCAATGGCTGGAGCAGGTTGGTGTGTGCTGCAAGATGGGTATAAGAAGATGGAGGTCAGAGAAGTCGGTGAGATGCTGCTGGGTGTTGGTGATCCCCTGGTATGCATGGGCTCAGAGGGAAGCCTTTGCAGATGCAAACAGGTGAGCAGCTTCTGAAATACACATAATATTTCACAAATACCGTGGCCAGGAGACGCATTGCGGCACGACAGGTTGTTTGCAAAGAGAGGTGGCTCTGGCTGGTGGAGGAAAGCCCTAGGGCGGTCAGGAAGCCAACCCAAAACACCAGCAGCAGGAGAGCAGCTTTCTGGAAAAACAAACAGACTCCAGGGCAACAGAGGACCGGTATGGCGGCTGTTAGGGATTTTCTTTATGTGCCGCTCAAAGGACAGGCCGGTTAATAATTAATTTTCCCTTTTAAATGAAGCAGGGTTAAATAAGGGAGGTTGGCTGGGTGAGGAGCCCAGGACTGCATGGAGGTGTAGATCAACAGAGGCCGGGCCCAGAAGAAATTACTGCGATCCTAAAAACCCACTTGGGAAATGGTGCCAAGATCTCACCTGCTGTCAGCAAGCCTTAGAGGAAGACAGATCCTGACTGTGTCAGGTGCATCTAGCCAGAGGCTTCCAACCCCTCTCCCCCAGGACAGGTGGAAGATCTCTGTAGGGTGCTCTCAGCACTGGGACCTTTTGGAAGGGAGATCCAGGCTAGGACAAGCCTTTGCTGATATCCCTGTGAAGGGTCTCAAAGCCTTCAGCAAGTTGATAACTCTGTGAGACAGGAGTGACAACTTTGTATTTAAGAGCCTTTGGTGGACTCCTATCAGTACGTCATACAAGCTTCTGAAGCAATGCGAACCTTTAGTACCCAGAGCATCCTGCAGGAAAGAGTCTCACAGCTCCACAGGAGACTGAGACAGAAGGCTCCATGTGGTTTTGGACTTGCTGTAAATTGGTTTCATTCATTATCCCATCTAATAAAGGAGAATCCACTGTCTACAAGCCACTCACCATCTTACAGACCTCTGTCACACTCTTCCTTGGCCTCCTTCCTCCTCATCAGCGACACAGTCTGTGCAGATCATTATTTCCCCCTTTACTCAGAGCTGAAAGAGCTTTTTCTTGCAGTGTTGCTCCTCCAAACCTCTCAACATCTTCATCACATTCTTCCAACAAGACAAGTTCTCCCCAAACAGCCACACTGCACTGCCCACTGAGGCAGTGGAGAAGCTCCAGCTTGTGCCCACTGGTCTGACCCATGGTAAAGGGCCAGGCTTCTTAGCCTGAGTACCCTGGGTTTTTTTCCTAGGAGTTCCATGTCTCATTGGCTTGGATCCACTTGGCTTCCAAAATGAACTAAGTTCATATGCAAGACACAGCCCGTGCCTGGTGCACTTGACTGAGTACTCTGTGTAGACCTGGAGATTCTTCAAACTGTGGGGACTGTAAGACAAGAGCAGTGCTGGGAGTGAAAGCAAAGAGTTAAAACGAGCAAGCCAAAGGAGGGGAAAAAAAGCAAAAAAAAAAAAGGCAAAGAGGCCACAATTTATTAAAAAAAAAAAAAAGTAGAAGCAGCAGGGAGCAGAAAAGGAAACACAGGAGCCCCCTCAGCTTCTCCTTGCTCAGACCATAAAGAGGAGGGGAGGATGGAGCCCACAGAAGGTCTCATCTCCCGGAGAAGTCCCTGGGACTCTAGCACCGAGCAAACCCCTTCCCTAGAAAGAACAGGAGAGGGACTGCGAGCTCCTCAGTTTCCTAAACCCCCTTAAGAGGCGTACACACTGCAAAAAGCTGGTAATCGCTGGGTTTCAACATTTCCACGAAAGCCAGGAGCTGCAGTGAGCTGCTCAAAGCACCACTTCCTCCGGCAAAACACACTGGGGTGCTTACACAGCTCAGCAGCCCATGGTTTGGAACTGTGGGATTTGGAATGCTCCCCATGGGTGGCCCAGCAGCCACCGGCGCGGGTGCTGGGAGCCAGCAGCCAAGTGGCTTTGCTCCCTTCCCCCTTCCCAACTCCACTGGCAGCTTGTTGAGACGAGCCAGCACTGGCTGCCGCATGTTTGGCAGTGAAGGAGTAGGGAGCCTTGCCCAGGTTTGGCTGGGCGAGTTCCTTGGGTCGTGCACAGCAGATTTGGGATAAAATAAATCTGTTGTCCGCTTGTAATCTGGAGAACAAGGAGGAGCTACAGGGGTACAGGCACACTGTGTGTAGGCACAGCCAATATGCAGCACCTGGAGGATGAAGGATAACAAGGCACAGACCTGTTACTATACTAGGAAATAATTACATGGTTACAGAAAACCACAAGGAAAGAGAAGGGAAAGCATGGGAGTCCCTGGATGATTTAAGGTGATTGCTCCCCAAAGGAGCTTTTGTCAATGGGGCTTGCTTGATGACCTGCAAGAGTAGAGCTCCCTTGCCAGAGCAGGTGCTGGCCTTGAGGGTTTTGCTTTGACACGGCCCATCCAGTGCCCCTCAAACACTGTTTTCTCAGACTATCA
Organism: Forpus xanthops; assembly: GCA_032466535.1. NCBI lineage: Eukaryota > Metazoa > Chordata > Aves > Psittaciformes > Psittacidae > Forpus > Forpus xanthops. Next base: position 35,631 of record JASSUY010037609.1, on the reverse strand, counting down.
TGGAACACTCACATCACATTTACAAACATTTTCCTACTTGCATTAGAAAAAACAATTTTAACATGTGAGTGGAATGTCCCAGTGGGCCTTAGTCACAAGGTGCCTGATAAAAGGACCCTGGCATTGAGTTTTCAGCTAACGGCGATGTATCATACAAACAGAAATAAATATATAATTTCCCTCTCTTCCCCCCCCTAAGAACTTGTTGCATCAAGCAGGGGCTGAGGGCCAAGAGCTGGAAGTAAGACAGAGGCAGCAGAGGCAATTGGGAGAATTGCAACCCAGCCAAGGTCTCTGCAAACCTCCACCAGCATCCATCTCTCCTCCTTCCACAGCCCCCTCTGAAAAGCATGGGGAGAGGAGGAGCAGGCTGGAGCACTGGCAGTGCTGCTCAAAGCTCATCACAAGCATGGGCTTCATTACACGTGTTTGCATTGTTCTTTCCTGTTTCCTTTTTTGTACTGCAGTTGGAAATCCCAAGTGTGTCCAGGCTGCTGCCGAGTGCTCCTTGCAGCCATGCCATGAAGCATTAACAGCCAGGAGCCTCTTATTACACTGTATATGGACAGGGAGCCAAACGTCCTGTTTCATGTTGAAATTCATACACCCTCCCCACCCCCCGAAAAAAGCAAACGTTTTCTTTTTAAAACATGCTTACTCCTTGCAGTTTGCTCTGAGATTGCTCTGCATAAAAAGCTTTGTGACAAACAAAAAGCAGGAGCGCAGCACAAAGCGAGCATCCATGACGCTGGTTTCTGCCTTCTACATGAGATGTTGCAGGCTGTTTGGTTTACAATGTGGAAAAGAGCCTGGAGGGCATCTGGAAGGAAGTGAAATTGCAACTGGCTGAACTGCATAACCAGGAATTGCAGCGGCACATCACCATCCTCCTTGCAACTTAGAAACAACACAGCAGCAGCTGAGGGCTGCAGGACGTATGGGTCAGAGCTTCCGCTGTGGGTGCTGATGTGACAAGTCCTACCGCCTCCACGGAGCTTTCTAGGGTTCCCCTGCTCATGTGAGATGCTGTGGAGAACTGTGTTGCAGAAAGCTTCCCCTGACATCATGTTTCCCTTCTCTGTACAAGGCTTTGCAGTTTACTCTTTCAAGTGCCTCCCAATGTCCTGTTCAGCATCCCATATTCTTCCGCATGGGAGAGTTGGCAAAATTGCATTCAAAGGGCGCTAGGATCAAAGCACCAGCTTTTGTGACAGCGACTGGGACAGGCACATTGCAATAACCAGCTTGCTGAAAATATAGAAGAAAATAAAATAGGATTATTTCACTTAAAACCAATAAGCACATCAATTCTTCTTTGCGGATACACACTTCCCTTCTCCCCAGACCAGCCTTTGACCACACAATGGTTTACAATTGTTTACCGCAGTGGTTCTTGATTAGGTAAGGGTTTGTAGCTGCTTGTAAATGTGGGAGGCTTTTCCCCCTCCAGTTTGTTGAGAGCATCAGCACTGCAAAGGTCTCACAACCTGCTCCCAACCAGAGGCAGTGCAGAGGAGTACGCTCCAGCCCAACCACATGTTCACCATGGCATGCAAGAACTTCATCTCCTCTCAAGAACCCAACTCCAACTTTTCCTATGCAATGAAGAAATTACACTCTACAAAATAGAGTTGAGCAAGGCAGGCGCCCTGAATCTCAGCAGTTGGCTTCTTGCAAGAGATGATGCTTGGCCATAGCTTCCCTTGCAGCTCTCAGCCCACCAAAAGTAACCAGAGGGGAGATGAACCATTCTGCATGGGGGCTATAAAACTCTCCCACCCTGCAAGACGTGCTTTTGCAAGCCTTGCTTAAATAAGGTAATTAATTGCTCTCATCGTGAGAAATAATCAAAGTCCCATTGAGAATTTGAATGAAGTGTGATTAACTTTGAATCAATGGAATCCCTGACACTATAAGAGTGTGAGGGATTCTCCAGCCCTCTGCATAACTTTGCCATGGGTTAACTTGCTTGCCTCCAAATAATTTCCAGACATGGATGAGAAGCTGGCACAGACTAGGGATGACTTCCAGGAGGTAACTGGGATAAAGTGACTCTTCTCCTGGGGCTAGGAGAGTTCAGTGGCAGGGATGTGGCCAGACTTCACCAGTGGTCCTCAAGGCCTCACTGCTGCTGAATTCACCAGTATCATTGTTGCCATTGAATTCAAAACTGTGAGAAAAAAAGGAAACTCCCCCAAATCCAGCTGGCTTCGGTAAGGGCAGGATTTTAGGCAAATATCCTTCACCTGTGCACCAATACAGCAAGTGCTCAGGCACTGCACAAGAATGAAGGGTTGAAAGCAATCATTTTAGATGATGTAGCCTCTATTTTAGGTGGACACCATGTCCCACAGAAAGCACTTCTCACTTCTGATGGCCAGCCTAACCATGCTGACAAGCTCTGAGGTTCTGCGGGATGAAACGCCCCATAAATGGGGGAAGAAGTCTGATTTCCAAATGGATGGCCATGACAAGATGTGACTTCAGTGAGCACCTGTACCTTGAGTCTGGGAGGGGTTTTGGCTCTTCTGCTGGTCTCAGCTGCAGATGCTCAATTTGGGAATGAGGATGATGAGAGATGATGCATCAGTCGACTTGTGTAAGTCAGCACAACTGCAGCCATCAGGAAGATGAGCTTCTCTTCTCAGGAAACCCAAAGGACAGCATCCAAACCCCTGGAGGATGCTTTTTAGGAAATCTTCATACTTTTCTTCAACTACACCATCTTTTTCTTTGAATTTACTTGTTTTTCACTTCCCTTCCCCACATTTCTTCCTCAAATGACTTGATCCCATGAGCTGAAGATTTTAACAGCCTCATGTTCTAAAGACTCCAAAAAATTGGCAACTTTTAAGACTTAGACCCAGATCTTCCCAGCCTGCAGTTGCTCAGATCACAGTACATAGCGATCCTCTGCAACAGTCTCAGCATGCATGAAAATCTAGTAAAACCCCTCCAGTTTATTTGGTCAATTTGGGATCAGCAGCTTTGCTCTGATTCATCTCTTATCAAAACAAAATGAATTATATTAATAGATTCAAAATATCAGTTAAGCAGTTTATCCTGAACTCATGTATTCAGAAATTAATAATCTCTTGAGGTCAAGGGACAGAGGCCAAAGTAAAATGCTGGCCCCAGCAGTGAGTCGGTAGAAACAAGCCAAACTTCAACTGCTCAGCACTGTGGGACTCAAACTAACATTTAGTATTAACTGAAAATAAAACTGTAAGTCATTCTGCGGACATGGTTATTTTATATATGGCCTTTTTTCCCACTGCTTCCCCCTTCTGCTTGAAAATGTTGCACAATTAATTAACAAATTGGGTGTGTTGCTCACATTGCACACACAGCAATATTGGGAATGCTACAAAACAGAAAGAGTAAAAAAGAAAAAAAGAACACCAGAAGTACACACATCTTTGTTTTACTTACATAAAACAGGGAACCCATCACTATATATTAACTGGGATTTTTCCCTTATGAGTTCATGGGGATTCACCAAGATCCTCTGTCAGATTCTGAGCAACCATGGTTTCATGGGATAGGAAAGCAAACCTCTGCTGTAAATAACTGGCTTAAAAAACCTGAGAAACCAAGGGGAGGAATAAATATTTTTATGTCCATTCCCCAAGGCAAGAGGATAACAGATGGAATCCCTCATGGACTTGAGCCGGGTGATCTGTTGTTCAACACATCATTACAAAACCTAACCATGGAGTGAGTAGTGAGGTGACAATGTTTACAGGCAAAATTATCCCAAACGGCCATGCTTGAAGCCAGGGGAAGATCTCACAGCACAGTGTGATGGGGAGATAAAATGGGAGATGTGATTTAGTGTCAGTAAGAAACACATCTTGGAAAAATAACGCTAATCGTACGTATACAGCCACGGGCTCTATATCAGCTTTTACCTCTCTGAAATAAAGAAATTTGGGAGTGATTATTGGTAGTTGTCTGAGAAGATCAGCTCAGCAGTAGTCAAGTTAAACATTGTTAGAAAAGTAATATAAACCAAAATAGTAAACACCATTATGCTGGAGGTTAAAATACCACATTTTGACAACTGCTGCTGATCCATCCACTATATCTCTGAAAGTATATGGTAAGACTGCTAAAGCTACAGAGAAAGGTTATCATGGTTAACCAGAGGGAGAAATAAGCTTCTGCATAAGGGAATAGCAAAAGTTTGTGAAGGACGTGACTGGTGGAGCAGGGAGGGAGAAGGTTATCAAGCTCCTGAGTCACAAATAGTGCAGGGATGAGGAAGGTCTAATTAGGCAGTAAACACCCACGACAAAAGCTGGAGACACTGAAAAAAGTCCTAGACAAAGAAAAGCAAGGAAGTTTTTCACGTAACATATAGTCGCTGGTGAAGCTGTGGGGGCAGGATGTGGAGGAGACTGGGCGAATTAAATGGGTTCAAAAAGGGACTAAAGAAATTAATGGATTACAGGGTCATTAGTGCTATTAAACATGATAGGTGGATGCTCTCCAGATTAAAAGTGGACTATCAACCACAGAAAAGCCTTCTACCCTATACAAAACTATCTCCATGTGAGATTTCAAAGGCTGCTCCTGCAATGCATGCACTCATCATCTGTGCTGCCACGCTTGCTCACAACCCGAGTAGAAATGCCACACACAAGGCATCAACTTCAAATGCAGCCACAGACCTGCTCGTTTGGGAGTCAGGTTCACCCACATGCCAATGAGCTGTACACACTAGTATCAGTCATATTGAATTTTATCAGTATACAAAGGAATTAGCTGCCCAAGAGGTACCTGGGATATTTAAGCAATGGATCATGCACATACTCCTTTAACTGTAAACACTCTATGCAATACTACACCTATACTTAATCTCTAAGTTTGGGCTATATATAGGCACCGTTAGTACATACTCTCCTCACATTTAAACTGGTTAGTTTACTTTCAGCTAAAATGTAATCTGACATCAACGTCAAACTCTTGACAACAAATTAGTGTAGTGAGAAATAGGAAAGAGCTGGGGAAGAATGACATCAAATAATGTCCTAAAGTGAATCTCCCATGGTCTTTGGTGAATCTTAAAGATTGAGGAAAGACAGGTGATCTTTGCAATTATTTATTTGCTCCTAAGAATTTATAGAGGAATTTTGGTGGGTTGTAAAGAATTTTCGTTAAAGCACAGGGGTGAAGAAATGCCTATGGAAGTGGGAAGCATCTGCCCATGATATTGTAGCCATACTGTGTGCCTGGCTCGAGTATTCAGCCCAGACATGGCAAGGCACACTTTCAGCGCTGCTGCTCATCACCTCCTTGCTGCACAACAAAAACACAGGATCATTTTGCTTAAACTTTAACCGAGCTTTCTTCTCTTCATGAAATAAAACGAACTGTGGCCCCCACACACCAACTCGAACTTGAGCCACCACCTTTCCCCCCTCCTCTTTGTTGCCTTTACTCCCTGGAGTGCCGGGCTACACAGCTCTGAAGAGCATCCACACCCCACCGAGGTTGGGGCCACGCCAGACTGAAGGCAGAGCTCCCCCTTTTCTGTCAGAGAGCACACCCCCTCCATGGGGCCAGGGCCGCGCCGGGACCTCACAGCTCCTCATAGCCCCCGACCCGAGCGGGCCTCCCGAGGTACCCCTCACGGAAGACACTCTCCGACTCGGACGCTCACCCAGGCCCAAGCGGGGCCTCCATCACGCTCCCCGCCCCACAGCCGAGGCGCTAGCCTGGGTGACCTGCGGAGGGAAGGAGGGAGGATCCCGGACGCCAAACCACAGCCCCTCCGGCTGCCAGCTCCGGGCACGGCCCCGCGAGCAGAGGCAAACGGGAGGCTCTCCACGCACCACCCCGGCCCCTCCGAACTGGCGCCGCGCTCCGCCGCAGCGCCGCTGAGGGGTGCCGAGGGGGCGGGGCCTTTCCCCGCTACCCGCCGCCTATTGGTCGCCGAGCGGCGCCTCCTCCCGTCATTGGTCCCTTCCGGCTCGCCTGCCGCCCGCTGATTGGCCCCACATCCGCCCTCCGCGAACGGGGGCGCGAACGTGCCGGGCGGGCTGTTCCCTGGCCGGGGGGCGCGCGCGGCCGCCTCGTGGGGAGCTGCACGTAGTCAGAGCGGGGGGGCAGGCAGGGCACGCGCCGTTCCCGCCGGAGCCGGGAGCGCGTCAGGGACGGCAGTTGGAGAGTGGGGGAGAGGGACGGGGGCGGCCATGGGGAGGGTGAGGGAGGAGAGGGAAGAGTAGGCCGTGGGGTGTGAGGGGAGAGGAGGGGCGGCCATAGGGTGTGAGGGGAGAGGAAGGGCGGCCATAGGGTGTGAGGGGAGAGGAAGGGCGGCCATGGGGTGTGAGGGGAGAGGAGGGGCGGCCATGGCGTGTGAGGGGCGGTGGTGAGGGGAGAGGAAGGGCAGCCATGGGGTATGAGGGGCAGTCGTGAGAGGAGAGGAGGGGCGGCCATGGGGTGTGAGGGGCGGTCGTGAGGGGAGAGGAGGGGCGGCCATAGGGTGTGAGGGGCAGTCGTGATGGGAAAGGAGGGGCGGCCATGGGATGTGAGGGGAGAGGAGGAGTGTCCATGGGGTGTGAGGGGCGGTCGTGAAGGGAAACTAGGGGCGGCTGTAGAGTGTGAGGGGAAGGCCGTGAGTAGTAAGGGATAGTCGTGAAGGGAGAGGCAGCTATGAGCGGTGGCCGTGAAGGGGGATGTTAAGGGGACGAGAGTGGTGGCCAGAAGCAGACGCCTTAAGGGAGTAGGGGCAGTCGTGAGTGAAGATTGTGAGGGGAGATGAAGGGTGGCCATGAGGGGTTGAGGTGGCAGCTACACAGTGCAGGCCACTATGGGGGAAAGATGAGGGATGGTGGTGAGTAGAGATGAGGGGCAGCCACGAAGGGAGATCAGTTTGCCCTTATTGACATGGTTTAGTGGTGGACTTGACAGGATAAAGGTTGGACTTGGATCTTGAAAGGTCTTTTCCAAACTATGTTGATTCTATGAGATGAGGGGTGGCTGTGAGTGGAGATCACACGGAGAGATGAGGGGTGGCATGAGGGTTGAGACGTGGCCAGGATGGGAGATGAAGGGTAGAAGTGAGGCACAATGGTCATGGGGTGTAAGGGGCCACCACGGCAGAAGAGGTGGCCATGCAGTGTGAGAGGGCCACTCTGGGGGGAGGTGGTGGCTATGGGGAGATCAGAGGCAGCTGTGGCTGCTTGTGAGGCCTGTAGAAAATGACTGATATCACTGCCTCTAGGAACTGGGCTGAGGTGCCCCACCACCCCTGACTCCTTTCCCCAGAGCAGCCAATACGCCCTGGTCAAGAGGGGTCCTACCCATGGCCAGCTCTGCTCCTCTCCCCCAGCTGCACCTCTTGGTCCCCAGGCCTGGGCATGGTTCAGAGCTGCCCAGTGAGGCCGTTGCTGTGGCTGGTAGTGTGTGCAGTGCCCTCCTGGCCTCTAGTCCTGGCTGCTTTGAAACGCCTTCACTTGTGTGTTGCAGCAGCACATCTTAGTGGAGCAAGCTGCCTCCTAATGTGCATTAGGACAAGGGATTTTGTAGGCAACTGCCCTCATCTGCATAGGTAATAACTCACTTTTCATTTTAACAGGTATCAAGGTAGCTTAGAAATCCAAATCTGAGGAGTTTGGGAAGAAATTTATAGGAGCATTGCTGGAAACAGATGATTTTGGCTCCTGTTTGGGTGCTCTAGAGAAGGTGCCTTATTTATCCTGGACAAAAAAAAAAACATGCTAGAAATACTAGACACCTTATACAGACAAGACAAGTTTCAGTTTTGAAACAAGGAGTGGATGATGACCCCATCCTGTCCCAACAATTTACCTTGGACAACTGCAGTAAAAACCCAGCTGCGTAGCGAATATTAGCTGGTGGTAAAAATATACTTCTTTTTGAAGCTGGCAATGGGCCCAGCATTTGTCTCTGCTGGCTGACACGCACTAAGATAAATCACCTTGCCTGTACTGAGGTTTTAAAGGTGAACAGGCTGGTTGTGAGCAGCCCTTTGACACAGGGAGGTGCTTTTTATCCCAGAGGGTATGAATTGGTATTTTGGGGGAGAAGGGGGGAGCTCGCAAGTAAAGCCCAAAAGTGGGTTGGCCGCTGTGTTTGTCCATTAATTTTATAATGCACTATAAATTGAACAAGCAGCAACAGAATTTTTGTCCAGGGGAATGCAGAAGTCGAGGGTTTGGAGGGGGGGAGGGGCATTCAGCACCCAAAACAAACCCCAAAAGGAGCACTGACTTTATTAACTTAATTCTCCCTTACTGCTAAACAGACTCGGTGAGATCGGTGAAGCTGCCGCGGCAGAAGAAAAACCTTCGAGGTTTGTCTGCGGTCACGCAGTGCCGCGGACTGGAGTCGGGGTCACGGTAACGTTCCTTCCTAATTAAGAGACATTAGCGGTAGGGCCCGTTAAATGCAAACCGCGAGGCCCCGGCCGCAAAGCTGTTGTAAACGGCGGCACTGTGGTCCAGTGGGGCCTCCAGCTACCCGCCGAGAGCCGACCCGGAGGGAAGCCGGGAGGGGACAGGGTATGCGCCCACCGTCGCCCGCCTTCCCCCTGCGACAGAAGGCGCAGAGCCCGCATCCCCCGGACCGGGCTGGGGCTGGGTGGCGGGGGCGTGCATTTAAAGGGAGCCGTGGAGCCAATGCGCAGGAAGGGGCTGAGCATGTGGGGAGGTTGTTTACACCAGCCCGGCCCCGGGAGCTTTAACCCGGCCGGCGGCGAGGCGCGGAGAGGGGTTCTCCTGACGCTGTGAGTACTAAAGTGGTGGTACCGGGCATCCTCTGCCCGGCCGGACACCCTCCTTCCCTCCCTCTCCTTGCACCCTGCCCGATATTGCCGGGAAAAAAAAAGCGAAAAAAGGCCAAATAATAATAATAATAATAAAAACCCGCGCGCGGGAGCTGTGGTTCCCGCCTGGCCGGGCCCGGCCGCGCCTCCCCCGGCTCCTCCCCGCCCCGCCCGGTGGGGCTCTAGCCCGGGGCCGCCGCGTACGTGAGCCGGCTGCGGCGGGGACACGGATTTCAAAACAAGCTGCGGCGGGGGAGGAGGGCGGGAGCCGCGCCGGAGGTAAGCGCCGAGCCGCGCCGGGCCCACTCCCCCAGTTTCCTTTCGGGTGGGGGCAGCCGGCTCTGCCACCCCTTTTCCGCGGCGGGTCTCTGCTGCCCGCCGGTGCGAGCACCCAGCCGAGCCTTGCTCCGTACATGCCTCTCCCGGGGCCGGTGCATGCACCCCTGCCCGGTGTTTGTACACCACCACCCTCCGCACCGGCCCGGTGCATGCCCCACCCCCCGGCCTGCCCGGCATGCCCCCCCTTTTCTCCCCGTGCGTGCCCCCCGACCGCCGCAGCCCGCCCCGTGCACACGTGCCCTGCCCGGTGCCGCCCTCCGCGGCAGGCCCGGGCACACGCCTCCTCCTCCCCTGCCTCTGGCCTTGCCATCTTCCCCACGTGCCCTGCCAGCCCGCACGGCCGCGGGCCCTGCACATGCAGGCATGCTCGCATGCCATGCGTGCCCTGTCTTCTGCACGCTCGTCCCGGTCCCCATGCGATGGTTTCAAGTCACACTCCGCCGGCACAGCTCCCAGAAAGCTGCAAACTCCCGCCCTTTCCTTCCTGGCTGCCCTCGCTGCCGGCACACACCGTCCCGCCAGTGCTTGGGGAAGTCGCTCTGCCTGCACCGGCATTCCTGCCTGCACCATAAAAACCATTTTAGGCAGGAGGGCGTTCTCCGAAAGCGTTTTCCTATGGAGTCCCCCGGCGTGGGTGAGGGTCGGGCAGCCCTTCCTGGTGCTGCCGGCGGGGTACGGTGCTGCTCGCGGTGACACGTCCGCGGGCGTAACCCAAGCTTTGAGCACTGAGGCGGGATTAGGAGGAAACTCTGGGAAAGCGCCTGTTTTGTGTTAGTGTCTGTGAGGGTTAGGTCGCGGGTGGGTTTGGCTCTGTCTCGAGGTCAGTAAATCCTGTTACTTACTATTTTTAATAAAGGCCTAAACTTTGTAGGCTGTTCCATGTGGATATCTTGTCACAAGTGTCATCAGGCGTGAGGTTGGAGTGCAGTTTGTAGAGGGCTTTGGGACATTTTGGGATGAGAAGTGGCTTTTTGGACACAACAGGCTGCAAGAGAAGATGAAAACCTGGGGTTTGTTAATTGGTTATTGCAGCTTTTGGGCTCTCTTACAGGGTGGACTTTGTGGTACAGGTTGCTGATCTGTGGTGGTGTGGTCTGTGGCAGAAGTTAGGCTGGATTTGAGAGAACCTAGTAGCACTTATTCCTAAAAAAATGGGGTGTGCTGTCACTGCACATTCTTTGGAGAAGGAATTTGTGCTGGTGGTCCTGGTTTGTGCAGCACTGTGGGTGCACAAGTTGCATTTCTCCCAGTAAACTCTGGACAAACAGGAACTGGCATGAGTGCCAGGGCACCCTCCCCACTTTGTCAAGGCCCCCTGACCTTCCTGCTTGCTGAACGAAACATTCCTCATTTACCAAACGAGGCACGCACTTTCCCAAAACCTCCACCAAGGCTTTGCTGTGCTGGTGGCAGCAACACCAGTAGGCATAAGGGTTTTCTCTCGGCAAGAGCTGGAAAAATGCTGTCCAAAATATACTCCCGACATTGAAGCAAGAAATAATCCGGGATCTGTGCCGGCTCTGACCCCTGCAGCGCGTGATTGCTAACAGCTGGGAGGGCTTGCAGCGGCCGCAGCAGTGTGGCCTCCCATCTCCGCCTGTGCCGTTGATGCCCTCCCAGTTCTTGCTCCTCATGCTTTGTATTTTGGGGCATGGATAGGGAGGGAGAAGGATTTTTTTTCGTTGGTGTGTCACTCTCAGCTATTAGCTGAACGTCGAAATGGGGTCCAGCATTCAAAGGTCTGCTGGAAGCAGATGTGGCTCTTGGGTGGCTTTTGGGAGGGTTTTCTTCCCCCTGGCTGCAGACGCGCTTCTCTCCTCCTTCCCACTCTCCCCTTGGACTGGGGAAGGAAGAAAAAGGAAGGCAAAATAAAACCAAGAAGGAAATGAGAAGCAGCTTCCCACCTTTGGTGTTGCCCTCCCCATATCTGGCAATTTGCCAAGTGCTGTCTTCAAGCTGGCATGCACTGACCATTGGGGAGGCAGCAGAGATGTGGTGCTGTCTTCCATGCAATGATAGCACCAGCGTTGCCACATTGATGCCCTGAGCCCTCAGAGGGGCAGTTCCCAGTGCCTAGCGTATCTGAGAGCAGCCATTTAAGGTGATGTGGGAGAAAATGTGGGCTGGTGGTTAATGCTTGTGGAGGGGCTTTGCCGCAGCTTCACTCTGGGATTTGAGACAAACTGTCATGTCACACTGACAGCCCTTTTGGTCTCTTTTGGATTGGAAAGTCTTGTATGGGCATGTAGATCTGGGGGCAGAGCTGCTTGGCCAGGTCATCCATGTTCAAAAAGACCCTATCAGGCAGAGTGATCCAGGAGCATCCCCTAGTGATGACCATGTGCTGCAAAATCTGACATGTTCTCAAGCAGGGCGAGATGAGAGGGAAGCCCAGGGAGCAGCCCTGCTTGGCTGCCTGCTGCAGCCTCAGATCCTGCTCTGGTGGGAATATGGCAGTGGTGAACTCAGTCTGTGCTGTGTGCTGGCAGCCCTGGCACAAGGTGCTCTCCACAGCACGCCTCCATCTGTTTCACACCCTATCCCTCTCTCCCTGCTCTGTTCTTCTGGCTCCTAAATAGCTGTTAATTTTCTACTTGGGGACAGTGGGATTTTGGGGGAGGACAAAGAGAAATGAGCTGAGTAGCATACAGTTACTCATACAACTGCTTGTAAATCTTGGGTGTTCTTTGAAGTGGGACATGGTTTGGAGTAAGTAACCCTTCCTGGGATGACTGGAGATCAAGAGGAGCAATGAGCTCCTCTTCTCTTGTTAGGAAACTTTTCTCACCTGAGATAGCATGGAAGACAGTGCTGCATAAACCAGAAAACCCCATTATGTAAACACAAAATAACATGGCTTCTGCCATTAGAATGCTGTTGCTTCATGACAGCCTATGCAAGGAAGAGAGGGTCTGGGCACAAGTGCCTGGCAGCTTAGGATTAATCCCCCCTCTTGCACAAGTAGCACCTCTTCAGACTTGGACTCCAAGTGTCCCATGTTACTCTCCAAACAGACACCTGCAGCCCCTCGCTGCTTGGGTGATGCTTGTTAAGAAGCCCGGGGGGTGACAGAAGTGGTGGGTGTGTTGTAGTACAAAAGCATTTGGCTTTTATGGTTCACCCCAAGACACAGGACTGTACCAAGTCTCTTGCCTCCTCTCCCTCCTCCCAGTCCCCAGTCACCATCCCCTTTGGCCTTGCTGCTGTGTTCATTCTTGCTTCCTGTGCTCCTTGGTGTTGCAGTGGAGGAGGAATTGAGAGGAGGATGGGACAGAGGACAGTGCATGCTGCTGGGGCCATTGGATTTGTCAGGGCGGGATGAAACATCTGTCCCCAGGCCTGGATGTCCCTTGCTTTTAGGGAAACCTGTAAATGCTTTTTTCTTCTAAAACAGGAGTAAAATCCACAGACACAAAGAAATGAGCCAGGCTCTGGATAGGGTTGCTTGCAGATATACACTATGTCGGAGGAAAAGGGGAGGAAAATAGTTTACAGAGTTACGGAGAGACAATTTAGGATAAAAGTGCTCCAAGTTATTCCTTTTCTAACAAAGCAGGGCAGGAGGGTGCTCCTATTTTGTTACCAGATCGACCCTGGGAGGGCTGGGCATGGGCTGCAAGTGAGGGGAAACCTTTTGCAAAAGCACAAGAGCTCCAGAAAAGGGGAAAATGGGGATGCCAGCTGAGAAAAGGCACTGTCTTTTGCTGCTGGAGGGCTTTTGTCCCCTGCTGGGACACGGCCTGGGGAGATGCAGGACTGTGCTGGGCACAGGCCCAAGTCTAGAGGTCAAGGTTGAAGAGCACCAATGGCAGGTTTTAGCGTGATGGAAGGGAATAGCTTCAGTGGCCTCTGGAGCGTGTGCCAGTGTTGACTCAAGAGACTGTCCTGACTGTGTCCATGAGGTTTCCTTGCAGCTGATTCATCCCTTGTTTTGTTCTCCAGAGGTATTTACGAATGACCGTAAAGACAAGAGCTGAGGATGTGGGGTGGGATGTTCAGGCATGCTGCTGTCCCTGTGTCCCCAAGGGTTCTTGGCACATGGAAATGCTGGTGCAGCAGAGAGCTGCTGTCTTGGCTTCTGGGTCGGTGTTGGTGGTAAAACACTGGTTGAGCTTCATGGTCCTGCACCACAGCTAACATCCTTATGTCTTTCTCTTCTGCAGGGTGTCTGACATGGCGAGTGTGCTGTCCAGGCGTCTGGGGAAGCGCTCCCTGCTAGGCACCCGTGTCTCCACCCCTGGTGCCTTGTCTGATGGGGTGCTGGTGGCCACCCAAATCCCTGGCTTGCAGACTGACCTTGGCCAGGCATCCGCCTGTGCGATACCTCAAGAGGATGGATCCTGTACACTGTTGACGGAGGAGAGCAGCCAGACACCCAGGCTTCCCAGCCCCAGCTGCCAGCAACTCTGTGCCGGACAGCAAGTACGTAAGGACGCTCTCAGTGTCCTTGGCTGGTGGGACGTGCTCTGGTGGGTGAGAGAATTCCTGGGGCTCTCCAGATGCAGAGTGCATTGGGATTCTGCCATTACAGAGAGTCATTAATAGGTGTTGGTGTTAGTGCTCATGTCTCTGGGCATGTGTAGTAGATCTGCTTGAGCTGGTATGGTCCAAATCCATCTCTTGCTGGAGATGTCTCCAATCCTAGGCAAAAGTGGGTCTCCAGAGAGGGGAGTTAGAAGACCTGATGCTTCCCTCCAACATTCTCCAAATGTCTGAGGCGAAGGGAGATGATTTCTATACATTCAGTGACTCCCAGGGGATTTCTCTTCTACAAATGTGTCTTATCTCCCCATAACCTGTGTTTACATCTGAAGGGAAGCAGCAAGGAGCCCTCTTCTACTGCAGGGTTGAGGGCTGATGGTACGGGACACGTGATGAAGAAGCTTAGGTATGACTGAGGTGCAGTGGCTTACCCAGAAAGAACATGTAGTCCTGCTAGATCCCAACGCTGCTTGTGCCATGGGCTCCTGAGGGCCGTGCCTTGGCCAGGATGCTGCCTAGGACAGGAAGCAGCACTCATTCTTGATCCCACCAGAGCAGTTCCTGCTAATCGCTGGCCAAGCAGCAGTTTTCAAGGAGAGCTGTGAGCTGCTGACATAGAGCCTGTTTCTTGGCTGCTACCTGCTAAACTGTAAAACCTTTTCTGGCAGAGCTCACGAAGTGGATTGTAAATAAGGTCTCTGTTTGGTTTTGTGGCTCCTCCTGCCCCATGTTTATTAACCACAGGACAGTGAGAGTTGTTCTCTTTTACGTGCTCCTCTGTGGAGGATTTTATTTGCTTGCTTTGCTGCTGTGTATGGCATAAAAATAGTAATGGGGTACCTGTGCCAGTGGTTGTAAAGCTGAAAGAGATGTTGGCTCGTTGTGCTGTGTGTGGTTGGTTCATGGAGAAGTCTTGCTCATTTTCAGAAAGCAAGGTCAGGATCTTCTGTGTCTTTCCTTGCACTGATCACTGTAACCTTGATCTCACCACAGGTGGCTTTTTCCACTGTGGTGCTTCTGCTGGAGGTCCCACCTGAGATGGTCTCACATGCTCCTCCCCAGGCAGGGTATGGGGGGGGGGGTGTCCCTCCTGTGCTGGCTCCTTGATACAACACCCATGTCACTTTGCTAAAGAGATATTCCTATAAATAGCCAGAGACACATGTAGTGTCTCTCAACCAGATACATTTCCACTAACACAAATAGGTTCATGGGTGGTAGTGGTGGAAAACTGCCCATCAGGAGGTGTTTGGGACTCTGAAGAAGACCATGAGGTGAGGTTTGCACATATCCTTTTCTGCCTGAGGAGTTGAGACTGGAGAAGCCAAGGCATGCATTCAGCATCACTTCAGCCAGGAAACCTCTGTTCCCCTGGCCCCCTATGCCTTTTAATCTATGTATGTTGCCAGAGTGTGTAATAATTGTGGGACCCCTTGCAGTAGGATGGCATGAGAACAATGTCAAAGCAGACAAATTCATTGGAGAAAAGTCCACTCAGAGTCACAGCACTCAGAGGTGATTGATACTGACTCAGGAAATCCCTCAACTTGGGATGGCCAGAGTCAGGGAGCTTGTGTCTGGGAAGAGCAGATCTCTTGGTGGTATGGTTGCAGTGAACTCTAACCAGGCCTTTGGTTTCCTGTGAGAGTAGTCTGAAGCCCAAGCTCTTCATGACAGGCTCTGGCTTCATCCTGAAGCCCTCTGTGTCCCCTTCTGCTAGAGAAGGAGGAAGAAGGGGAATTCTGCAGCAGGCAAAGGCTTGCTTATGCTGTGGCATGACATGCCCCCAGCAGCAGCAGGGCAACCGATGCCACCAACAAACCGCCCCTCATGTCATTTTCAGGTCCTCATCACCTACAATGGGCAGGAGTGCGCTGGCCTTGTGGAGCAGCACAACCTTTTGAGTGACAAGATGAAGGTGCTGCTGCCAGAGCAGGGCTTGCAGGCATCCTGGAGGGTACAGGATGTACGGCCAGCCGCGTTCCAGCCCCCTACCCTGCCTGCAGCTGGTGGTCCCACCCCTGCTGATGCACTGCAGAGATCTGTGTCCAGCAACATCGATGTGCCCAAGAGGTTCGTGCCTTTGGCTGATGGGATTTCACTCAGGTGGGAGAGAGGCTCTGGGCAGCTCTGGCAGTGCTTATGCTTGGTTTTATTCCAAGAGAGTGAGTGGTGATGCTGAGGATGTATCTGCCTTCCCAGCATGGGATTATCCAGAGCATGGTTAAATTTAGGATTAAGGGGATTTTATTTTTTTTTTTCTCCAAATGGGAAGAAAATATCCTTCCCAGGGACTTGAAAATGAGTCAGTCCTTGGAGGGAGGTGGTGGGAGTGAACCTGTGCTGCTGCTTCAGGTTGTTGCCATTTGGGTGCCTGGTGGGTCATACCTGGGCTGTTTCTCTGCATTTTCCTCGGCATGTGTCTCGTCTCTCCCCTTTTGCTGCAGGAAAGCTGATGCTGCTGTGGAAATGGATGAGATGGTGGCAGCCATGGTGCTGACAAGCCTCTCCTGCAGCCCTGTGGTGCAGAGCCCTCCCGCTGGCGAGAGCGGCATTCCCTGTGAGTATGCTTTTAAAAATACATATATATCAAAAAGAAAAGAATCTGAAAGAAAAGGAGATGTGGAGAAACATGCTGAGCCATTTG
Source organism: Forpus xanthops (assembly GCA_032466535.1). Lineage (NCBI taxonomy): Eukaryota > Metazoa > Chordata > Aves > Psittaciformes > Psittacidae > Forpus > Forpus xanthops. Next base: position 19,372 of record JASSUY010037609.1, on the reverse strand, counting down.
GATCTCAGTGCTGGGGCTCTTGGTGGCTGCACTCATTCTTTATTCCTGTTGTTGAAGAGTTGGCAGCACTGCTATGGTGCTGGGCTGGAGGTGGCTGGGGGCAGCACCAGGGTCATGGCAGAGCCCACAGGTTTCAGCACCAGTTGGGGCCGAGTGAGCTGTGACACCCCTGGCAGCTTGGTGTGGGTAACCCTGCTCTTCACAGCAATCCCATGGGACCTGGGAGCCCCGCGCAGGAGTCCCGCGCCGGGGAGCACCACCCGGTCGCTCCCTTTTTTTAGAGGCAGTTTCATTCCCGAGGGGTCAAATGCAGCCGGTGGGATAAAAATAGCTTCTTGGAGTCGTGGGAAATGTGCGTGCCCTTGTGCTGGCTGCTCACTGTGTGCTGGCTGTGCCCGCGGGTTTGCACTGATGCCAAGGAGCATGGGGAGGGGAAGCAAGGGATAAACAACTAATAATTGGGAGCTGGCACTGAGCAAAAGTGCAAAGGCTTCACCTTGCCAACTTTTAACAGAATAAATCATTTTAGGCGAACTGCTGTTGCGAGTAATCCACTTTGAGGGCTGGTCTCTGCCCTGGGGGGCCATGGGTTGGCCCTGAGCTGATGATGGCACATGTGTCCCCTCCCTGCAGCCTCACGGGTAGTGTGTGATCCATGGAAGGAGAGTGGTGATGTCTCAGACAGCGGCAGCAGCACCACCAGCGGGCACTGGAGTGGGGGCAGTGACATCTCTACCCCTTCACCCCCCCATCCCGCTGGCAGCCCCAAGTACTCCAGCGAGGGCCTGAGCTCTCCCCAGGTGGATGATGGCTTTGAGACCGACTCTGACCCCTTTCTCCTTGATGAACCTGCTCCACGCAAGAGAAAGGTATTGCTGCTGTGGCAGGGAGTCCCAGCGCCAGTGGGGTGGCTCTAGCTGAGCCAGCATCCTGTTGAGAGGATGCTGCTACTGGGAAGGAGTGACATAGGCTATCTCTCCACCAGAACTCGGTGAAGGTGATGTACAAGTGCCTCTGGCCAAGCTGTGGAAAGGTCCTGCGCTCCATCGTCGGCATCAAGAGGCACGTCAAGACCCAGCATCTCGGGTAAGGCAAGGATTTCATCATCTTAATCCCTCCCTGACCACGCATCCTGCTGTGTAGTTTGTAATTCCTGCAGCAAATATCCTCAGTGTTGGAGGCAGTGGCCTCTGTGCACTGAGTTTGGCAGTTCTCATCCATGTTACAAGAGCCACTGCTGTATGTGTCCCCACCTTTAGGGAGCTCAGGGCTCTCTGGGGGGTGTGGGAGCCCCATTTGGGATTTGGGACTGCCCAACTTGGGTGTGCATTTTTTTACTGGGAGAGTTCAGGTCACTTGTGAGTCCTGGACAGATGCAGACAGGCACCAGCTCCACTGAGTTTTGCAGGGGATGCTGGCCAGAAAGCTGTGTCTCCTGTGGCCGTTGTGTCTGGCATGGGCACCCATGTGCCAGAGTGGTGGTGGCTGCCGCTTTGGCATTTTGCTTTGCTTTGTCCTGATCACTGAATGCTCCCAAAATACGAGGTGGTGAGGGTGTGGGGATCACTGTGCTGTGCTCTCCTACTGTGAGCCTATGACACTTCGCACCGTAATCTCAATTTTCTCATGCTTTTGTCTGTATTCTCCAGTATGTTTTTTTGTTTTTCTCTCCTGCCTTGCAAACATGAACACTCTGGGAAAGGCCAGGATAGAGGGGCTGCAATGCAGTGGGCAGTGCTGGACTGCCATCCAGTGCCGGCTGGATAAACATGCTGGGAAAATAATCAAAAGGACTTCAGGGCTGTTTCCTGCTGGGTCAACCGCAGGGCTTCATCTGCAGCTGTGATAAGTGAGCTTGATTAGAAATGAGCAGGGTGGTGCCTGGTCAATATGCCAATTTTTTTTAAAGGCCCAGGAAAAGGTATTGATCTTCCTTGGAAGTGTGAGGTGCTGCTGCAGAGGCAGTGGCTGTTGCTGATCACAGCTGAATCTGTTGCTCTGGAGTCTGAGGGTGGAGCTGCTCTGGCTGGGAAGGCAAGATCTCTTTCCCAGGAAGTCAGGGGCCACTCACCTTGATGGAAACAGGGCTGCCTTTTCGCTGATGTTTCCCTTTCCTCCCGGCAGGGACAGCGCAGACTCCGACCAGCGGAAGCAAGAGGAGGATTTCTACTACACTGAAGTGCAGGTGAAGGAAGAGCCAGCACCAGAGGTGGCTGCTGCCACCACCAGCCCCATATCCACATCTACCCCCATCATCATCCAGCAAGCCCTGGCAAAGCCAGAGGCGCTGCTGGTGGAGCAGCCAATGCTGGAGCCCTCCCTGGCCAGCAGTGCCCTAAGCCACTCTGCCCCCAGCTCCTTCTGGCACATCCAGGCGGATCACGCCTACCAGGTGAGCTGGTGGCATATTCTGGGGATGGGTCATCTGCTGAAATCTTGGCAAAGGGCAGGTCGTGATCTTGGTTTTGCTGCAAGTCCCCACTGCAGCAGGTACATTTCATTGCCACTCCTACATTGGAGGGGCTTTGGTGCCAGCATAACAGCATCCTGAGCCTGGCTGCCCTTCAGCCCTTGAGCAGCCAGCTTCATTAACTCCTGGCTGAGTAGTTTATGTGCTCCGGCCACAGCTTCCAGGCCAGGGTGAAGCTGCTGGCTTCTGCTCCCCTGTAGTTACCCTGTGCTGGTATGCAACACGCCCTTCTGCCGGCAGATAACCGGGGCTGGAATGCAGCCGTGCCGGATCCTGCACGTCTCTGCTGCATGCTTGTTGCAGAGGGCACAACCTTTGAGGCACAGGAAATCTGGGCATCTGGAGTGGTGGCCTCGTGGGCACCCTGGGCCATGGTCCTCATTGCAGGGGCTTTTTGAGAGCCGAATGTTCTGGAGCTGCCAGCCTAGTGCAGGGGCAGGGTATATAAATCCATAAGCTGCTGGTGTATCCGTTCTTGTCCCAGGAAAAGGATGTGACGTCCCCTCTGTTAGCAGGATCTAGCACTGGAGGAGAGCTTGCATGGGGATTTCCATCCCACCCCAGGGCTTGCAGTTTGTGGGTTCTCTAGGCTGGTCTTTGAAGGGAGATGAATGCCTGTAGGCCACACACAGGAATTTAGGGCCCCTGAAGCAAATGCTAATCCCTCTTTTCCCCCCACAGGCGTTGCCCTCAATCCAAATTCCAGTGTCCCCTCACATCTTCACTAGCATCAGCTGGGCCACTGCCACCTCAACCCTCCCATCCCTGTCACCGGTGAGTCCTGCATGTGTTTCCTCTTCATCCTTTCGGTGGGCAAGGTTGGGCTGGGAAATGAAGGGGGACCTTGTCTCTGCTTTATCACTCCCCACTTAAAGCATCCAGATTTAGGGACTAGGGACGTATCTCCCATTGTCCTGTTGCAGCATGCAGAGGCTGCACAGCAGGGGGACTGCATCATTCTTCATGTTCTTTAACACCCAATTTCCCTCAGGTGCGGAGCCGGTCACTCAGCTTCAGTGAACCCCAGCCACCGACACCGATGCTCAAGTCCCATCTGATTGTCGCCTCACCACCCAGGGTGTCCATCGGCACCAGGTGAGGGTCCCTCTGGCCAGAGGGGAGCAAAGGTAGAGCTCATAAGCAAAGAGGCCCTCTTCTGCAGCCCTGCTGAGGTGTACTGGAGCAATGCTCAGCTGCTGTTCCAGGGCCTTACTCCTTCGATACATGAAAGTATCTGCAACAAGTTGATAAATGTTATTTCTTGTTTTCCGCCTTTTGCAGGAAAGTCCGTGGTGAAGCCAAAAAGTGCCGTAAGGTTTATGGCATTGAGCACCGAGACCAGTGGTGCACGGCCTGCCGATGGAAAAAAGCCTGCCAGCGCTTCCTGGACTGAGCACAGCACCATGGGTGCTGCGTCCCTCCCCTGCTCCTACTTGGGAGCACTGAAGTCCCTCACTGCTGCAACCAGGGACCTTGGAGGTATCTCCTGCAACCCCAAAAGACGCCTCCAGAGCTGCCTGTAAATTCCTCCTCCTGTATATTGTACATCTGCTGGTTTGCTCTGTTTTTAAAAAAACATTTTCCAACTTTTTTCTTTTTTTTTAAACCTGGAGAATGTCTCCCTTTGTACAGTAAAAGCTGGGGCTGGGAGGGAAGGAAGCTGGTGCCTCAGGGTTCATGGGAGATTGTAGGTGATTTGGGGACCAAAGACCTTCCTGCATTTCCCAGATCAGCCCTAAAATTTCCCAAACTGCCACAGCATGGCTGGGGTGAGGCATCGAGGCAACTTCCTGTGTCCTTTTACTACCTATAAAAGTGCAAATCTCTTGTACCCTTTAAGGGAGAGGGTCTGTAATAATGCTAGCTTTAAGAAAGAAAATGACATTGGGTTGCCACAAGCCAGGCAGGAGCTGTTCTTGGGACAGGGCTTGGAGGGTTCTCTCCCTGCATGCATGTTGTCTTTGCCTGGGTCACATCACACCTGTGGCTTGAGCTTACACATGCCTCCAGTCAGTTTTTGGAGATCTTTTGAGAGGGGAGGAACACCCAAAACACTTTAATCAGGAAAACTATGAGACTTTTTAAGGCAAAACCTACATTTTAGGCTTTGTAAATCTGCTTAGCTCCATGCAGGTTATGATGCTCGCCGTGTCTTTCAAGGCGAGGTTGAGCAATTTTACTATTTTGTAAATTAATGACTCTACCAGTAAAGGCAGCTGGGAGGACTGAGAAGGCCAAACACTTCAATATTGGCTTTTGAATCCCATCGAGCCTGGGGGGAGTCAGTTTTCTGACTTCCATCCTTTAAAATCTGTATTTACCCAATTGAAATTGCTGGTGCTTTCTTGTCACTGTTGCTGCTGACTCTGCTCCATCAGCAGCACTGGCAGGGCGTCATGCTTGGTGTCAGACTGGGATGCATGTGGCTCCAGAGCCAGATTCCCTGTCACTAGTTTTCTGCCCTTGCTGGGACCAGCATCTGTTTAGATTTGTATTACTTTTTTTGCTGCGTTTTTGATAATCACAGTCTATAAACTGCAGCCATCGAGCCGAGAGCAGTCCCTGCACTCAGCTTGAGCCCAGATTGGTTTTAAGGACCGTGCCACATCCCAACTTTCCTTATGGAAGTGAGTCAGGTGGCTGGGAGAATCCGGTATTGTGTCCGTATCGCCATGAGCCCTGCTGCTGAAGGGGTCAGATGAGCAGATGAAGTGGGTTGAGATCCATGTATATGTATTCCTGGTGCTTGTTGATGTGTTCGGGTATTTTTTGTTGTGTTTCTACTTCTGTCCATGTAAACAGTGCATCATCCTGCAGCCTGATCTCTCTGGTATCTAACTGGCCAATGCAAAATTTGGCCACTGGAAAGCCAGAGGAAAACTCCCCAGGCAGGGAATGACCCCATGGGGTTCCATCCCTGGGTGTGTCTGGACACTCTGGCTCAAACCCCAGGAAGAGAAGTGGTTTTGGCTCTGCTTGTTAAGGCTCCCATCCCTGCTGGACTGCAGTGTTAGAAGTTAAATGTCAGAAAAAGCAATTCCCACTTCTGTTGGCATGTGTGCCCAGCCTTTCAGGAAGGGCACTGGGATGTCAGGGCGCAGGGTTTTGGTGATGCTGGTGGCTCTGAAGAAGCAAGCTGGTGCTTTGGGTAGTCTGCTCAGCACCTCACTGTGTTACCATTTTTCAAATACTTTTAAAAATTGGGCTTGAATCAGCAGAAGAAAAAAAAGGGTGGATTTGTGCATTTCTCAGCCCACCTTTGCCTCTGCAACACAGAGAGACGAGGCAGGACCAGAGATTCTGTTCCTTGCTCTTTACGCCCTTTCTGCCCGAAATGGGATGGGGCAGAGCCAGGTCTCTGGCTACACTGGCCAAGCGTGGCTCAGCTCCCCGCTGCTCCCACCTCAGTCACTCTGGGAATTGTCAAACCAAGCCATGGACGTGCAGCACCACCTCCTCCTGCTGCACACAGCACTTCCTTCCCAGCAGCAGTGCTGACCTGGCATCAGAGCGCTTGAGCTTGGTGCCATTTCATCAGGGGTGCAGGTACAGCTGCTTTTCCAAGGGCTGCTGCGGTACGGACAGAGCTGAGCAGGGCTGTCCCTAATGCTCACAGCGTTTTCGTGTTGGGTTTTTATTTTTAATGGAGGAACTGGTGCAGGGTGGGTTGGTATTTGTTTTTTTTTTTCCCTTCTGGTTTGGGAGTATTTTGGAATTTTTACACTTTAAAACATAAAAATCTTCTTGTATTTTTGCAGAAGTGACAGCAGGCTTCCACCGGGATGGTTGGCATTGGATGTGTATTGTTATAAATATTCTTCCCCCTTATTATTTCCCTTCCCTTTTATTTTTTAACTCACTTCCAACCACCTCCCAACTGTTGGACTTTTCCTCCCAACACTTGAGTCTTGTTGATCTCAAGAACACTCCTCTTCAGCCCCCACTGCAACACATAAATCCCATGTGGAGAGTTTTCCTTCATCCCTGTGGCTGTCTCCCAGAGCGTGTATATGTATGTACATAAGAACCTCTTAATTGGGTATAATTAGAGGCTACTCCCCCTGTCTGCTGGGATACACAGCTTGGGGGGGAGTTGGACCCCGACAGGCGAAAGGAGTGTATTCAGTGCAGGGTGGCACCACATTGTCACTGCTGCTGCATCAGTGCGGACTGCAGGGTGCTGTCATAGGGGACAGTTGGCCTCGTGGCCGTGCCACTGGCCGAGTGGGGACGGTGCTGGGTGAAGTGAATTTTCTGTCATGTTGAAGCTTTTTTAGCTGTCTTCCGAGTATTATTTTTATTGTAAAAAAAAAAAAAAAAAGCAAACAAAAAAACCCACGAGAAAGGGGAAAAAAAAGTTAAAAAATAAAAATGTGAAATGTAATTTTTACAGCAGCAATATGAAATATATTTTATAAGAAATAAAAAGAAAAGTTGCCTGATGCCTTGTGGGCTTTGCCTTGTCCTTGCAGTCCCAGTGTCACCCCCAGTGGCAGTGGGTGCTCCCATCTCCCCCAGTGCAGTGGTGGCAGCGCTTTCCACGGCTGCTGAGCCTCAACCTGAGAATTGACTTGGCACAACCCTTCCTGGCACCACTAGATAGCAGTGTCTGCCTGCTCCTGCAGCAGCAGGTGCTGCGCATCCTTCTTTTGTTGTGCTTTTTCCCCCAGATACCCTAAGTCCAGCAACTTTTGAGCCTGATACATGCTAGACCCGTGTGGTTTATGTGCAGGATAGGCTCAGCAGAATCTCAGGATCTTCCAAGGTTGAGTTGAGAAGTTGGTTTTTAACACAAAACCCCCTTGATGACTTGATTTTATTGGGTTTTAAATGCATGTGGAGGTGAAAGAGGAAGGGGAAAAGGGGAAATAAAGTGGAGAGAGGAAGGGACTGGGGGCTGTGGTGATGTCACTCCTCTCCCCAAATCTGGGGGCTTCTGAGAGTGGAACCCCCTGATTTCCAGTTTGACTGGGGATGCTGGGGGCTGTGGGTGCAGGTGCCCTCATTATCCCTATGGAAAAGGGTTGTGGGTGGGATGGAGCCAGACAAGAATTCTTTCTCTAAAACCCTAACATCTCTTTTTTTCATCCTTAATAACTCCCTGATCCATCCTATTTTTGGTTAAGGGGCATGTGTGTGACAACACCACTTTCCTCACTGTCGATTCCACCATCCTACTTTGCAAATACCACGAATGTACCAAAATCTCCCTTTCTTCCCCCTTAAAACCAAATTACTCCACAGCGGAGCAGGATGATCCAGCATCCCCCATGTCTGGGAGAGAGGGGGTGCAGCAGGGACCTGCTCCACAGGCATTGACGGTCGCCAGTCGCAATAGTATTGTAGAAACAGTAAACTAATTTATTAATCCTTTTGCTATGTACAAGTTTAATGGAGAAATCTTTGTATGAAACAATTAAAAAGAACGAGGTCTTGGGATTATTTTTTTTTCCATTATTTTCTTTTCCATAGGGATTCTTATGTTCTATTTGTTTTGTACAAACAGTGAAGGGCAGCGCTGTGGGTGAGACCCAGGTGAAGTCATTCCCAGGATATGCTTTTATTGTCTTACTTTGTTTTAGGGGGGACCAAATTAGGCAGGAGAACAATCGGCTCCAATGATTCTCCTAGGAGCGACACGGAAAAACCGCATCTTGCCGCGGGGTCTGGGATACGATGCATGCCAAGGGGGAGATGTGAGGAGGAGGCGCGAACGGTTGGTGGTGCTGAGCAAAGAAGTCAACCCCAGAGGCTTTAAAAAGCAAGGAAAACACTTTCAAAAATGGGGGGAAATAAAAAAATAAGGGAAAATAAAAAATCAGACATTTACAAGTGGTTTCTGGGAGCTGGGGTTGGAGCTGGTCACTGCTGTGGTAGCCATCAAGTTGGATGCGCAGGGATGGAGCCCAATGGGATGTGACCCCTTTGGCATCCCCCATCCAAAAAGTTGAAATCTATGGAAAGCAGTAAGCCCCAACCAGGGAATGCCAAGCACTGCTGGGAAGGCACCAGGAGTGTGAGATGGGATGGTTTTCATTGCATCCAGGGTGGCTTTTTGACAGTGGCCAACGCAAAAAGAAAACAACCCAAAATCCATATTTTTTTTTTTTTGCAAAATTCACCTTTTTTCCTTATGTTGCTCAAATTCCCTCCCGCTCCCCCGTGCTCTTCTCCCGCCCTCCCCGCGGCATCTCACTCCCGGCACCGGTGAAGGCCGAAATTCGTCAGGTCCCGGCTTAAATCTGGCTTTAGTGAGTGAAGAGCAAAGTGATTTCTCTGCCCGCATGCGAGTCTGAAGCGCTTTGGGGTCCGTCAGAGGGAGGATGGAGGCTGCTGGGGTGGACAGGAGCAGAGTTAGTTTTGCCTGTGCCTGGCGGAAGGTGCTGGGATGCGGTGCCGGAACGCTATAAAAAATGGAAAAAAAAAAAATAGAGAAAGGAAAGGGGAAAAAAAAAGGGGGGGAAAAACAAAAAAAGGAAAAGGAATAAAAAAAGAAAAAAGAATAAAAAAAAAGGAGCTGAGCCACGTGGAGGAAGCAGGGGCTCCCCAGGGGCTGCGGGGTCAGGGTACATCCCCTAATTTAGGGAGATGCCACCCAGGGGAGGGGAAAAAAGGAAAAAGAAACAAAAAAAGGGGGGAAAACTTAAAATTCTCCCAAATTTACAATTTGGGGAGATAGGGAAGGCGATGGGTCTTGGCAGCTGGAGTGTCAGGGGGCTGTGAGCACCCCAAGAGGGGTGGAGGGAACATGCTGCTCCCAGGGGCAGGGGATCAACCCACTGCTCAGTTTGGGAACCTGGAGCTGGAGTGTTTGGGGAGGATTATTTAATATCTAAATGGAAGAGGTTCCACTTTATTTTCACTTATATTCATTTATTATTTTAATTTACATTTATTTTAGTTCTTTTTTTATGTAAACCATTTTAATAATTTATTTTTAAAAATAAAAAAAAATTGTATTCTCATTTTCCCAGATTTATTTTAATTTTCCAAGTTTTTCAAATTTTATTTTTTATTTTAATTTTTTTTTTTAATTTAGCTGTGTTAACTATTTTAATTTTTCACTTTTTGAAATTTATTTTATTGTTTTATTTTTACATTGTATTTTTCCATTTTAAAAATTCCGATTCGCTTTTTTCTTTTTTAAAAAAATATTCACGTTTTAAAAATTCGTTTTAGTTTTGAATTTTTTAAAGTTCTTTAATTTTTCAATTTTCAGTTTTATTTTAATTTTTCAATTACAGTAAATCTCAGTTCATTTTAGGGGATTTGTACATGCTTTGGAGGGGGGTGCTGAATCACCCTTTGACCAACTCAGTGTGGAGGACAGCACCTTTGTGCCCCTCCTCCCTGGCAAGGGGAAGCTGACAGCAAAGGGCCTTTCCCTGCCCACCCTCCGGATGCTGAGATGCCGACAGCCGCCCTCAGCATCCCTGGTCTCTGATTTACCATTTCCAAATTAATTTGTTTGGCTCCCTTTTTAATTTGCACCCATGGACATGAGGAGGAGAGGGGTAGAGGGTTGACTTTTTTGGCCATGGCGGACCTAGCCGGGCAGCGCGGGTCTCCGTTAGATCTCGTTGTGCTCGCTGATGCCGCCGGCAATGTCGTACTCACTGGAGCGGGGTGACATGCCCAGGTACTGCTTCAGGAACTCGCTAAACCTCTTCTGGTTGTTCCACTTCCTCGCCGACTTGCGGACCCCGATGAAGCCCCCGTACCGCTTCTGCACCCCCCTGGCCGTCGGTGCCGGCCACGAGCCACGTATCCCACGTGGGAAACCGCCGAGTCGTCGGGAAATGTCCTCTGGTGGCTGCAGAAAGGCTCCCGGCTCCTCTTCAACGCCTTCATCTTCGACCTCCCGTTGCCGCAGCAGCTCGCTTACCTGCAGCGGGCTCACTGGCACCGCTGCCACTGCATCGTGCCAGGGATCACCAGCGTCCTGGAGGTCGCGGGGCCGTGGGGCAGGTCGGCCAATGGCAGCAGCACACATCTCCCAAGTGGCCCGTGGCACAGCTTCGCCTTCACACTCCAGGATGCAGATCTGCATGGGAAACATGGGTAGGCGTCAGATGGGATTTGTTACAAGGGGTGGTGGACCCTAAACGACAGGTGATCTGGCATCCCCCCACTTCCAGCCTGTCCAGTGACGCAGTGCATTGGAAGACACCCATGGAAAGGTGCCTGCAGCTCATCAGCCCTTGCTTGGCTTCATTCAGTGAGGTGCCCCTTCCCACATCCTGTTCCTGGGCTCCCAGTGGCAGTGGAGATGCTGGAGGGCCATGGCAGCTGCTCACTATTCCTCTCCAGATGCTCTACTGCTCACTGGATATGCTCCATACTTCCCTGTTGACATCCATGATCCCATTCCACCATCCCGTGTTCCACACTGCTGGACCTTTAGCTGGGAACAAGGCCAGAAAATCACCCAGCAATGGGATAGCAGAGGTGGGAAGGGACCTCTAGTGTTGCCCATGGGTTGTTCTTCCTTAGAGGCAGGACTTTGCTCTTCTCCTTATTGAATTTCATGAGGTTCTTATTAGCCTATTTCTTCAGCCTGGCAAGGTGCCTCTGGATGGCAGCACGACCCTGTGATCTACAGTCTGCACCTCCCAGCTCTGCATCATCTGGTAACTGCTGAGGGTGCATCTGCCACATCAACCCAGTCATTAACAAAGACGTCCAGGTCCTCCAGGTTTCAGTCCACCTCACTGCTTGTTTATCCTATGCCTCAGCAGCTTGTCATGGGATGTCATGGGAGACAATGTCAAAGTCTGATGAAAGCCAAGACAAGCTTTGTCTCACTACAAAAAGCTGTCAGCTTGGTCAAGCACTACTTCCCCTTCATAAGCCCTTGTTGGCTACTACTGATGACCTCCTTGTCTTTCTTATGTTCAGAAATGCTTTACAGGATGATGTGCTCTACCACCTCCCCAAGGGCTGAGCTGGGGCTGACCAGTCCCTCACTTCCCAAATCCTCCTTCACACCTTCCTCAAAGACATGTGCCATCTGCCTTCTCCAAGCCCTCAGAAACCCACCCCAATCACCTCATCCCTTCAAAAGCCATCAAGAGCAGGCTCATCAAAAAGGTGCCCTTCGTCTTCTTCCATGTTTGTGTTTTATCCCTTTCTAAGAGGCCTCAGGCACCAAGGCAGGCCACAGACCCCACACTGCTGTGGGGTGATAGCCCTAGGTGTGCTGGTACCACTAAAACCAGCACCCAGGGGAAACCATCCAGGAGAAGAATGTAGGAGAGCCAAACCAAAAAATACCCAAACAAACCAGGACTGGAGTGCCCATAAAGAAAGGTTGTCTTCCCTTGCGCTGGAGTGTCTCCATCCCAGTATTAGCTTCATGGTGCGCTTAATACCAACTGGAGGAGCCCATGCTGAAGCACATCAGTGTGTCTTATTGATATGGGCTGTATCCGAGACCAGAACTATTGCAAAGACTCTCTTCACCATGGGTTCATTAGCAAGCAGGAAGTGCTACAGGTCCCAGCGCGGTGTCTCAGGGTTGCAGTTCAAGCATACAGCTTTGCAGCAATTGGCTATTTCCAGCCCTGAGGGCAGCCAGGCTCTTCAGACAAACAGTGAGGTGGTGATAAGGGTCCAGGGTCCGTGTGGACACAATAAGTGTATCCTGTGCTGAGCCAAGATCCTGTCCTAGGATTTCCAAGGCTATATCAGTGTCCGGGCAGTGGCCCACATTGGAGATGAGAAGTGATGTATCACACTAGGGTTACAGGACTGATGAGCATCAGCGGATAGGCTTCAAGAGGAATTACCCCAGGTGTCCTATCACACATCCAAAAAGCAGCACCATAAACATCCCAGGGTCTTTGGCAATTGTGTTGCGGTCTTAATTCACATGGAAATAGCTTCTGCCACCTGGTCAGCTCGCAGAATTTTGGGAATCCTGAGCAAACACCAGCCAATGCTCCTCCATATCCAGGGCTGAAACTACCTTGAGATGCTCCTTCCAAATCTCCAGTTGGCATTAGTGAGGCCACCATCAGTTTACTCCGTCCCTAGATGAGTCTGGGGTACCAGGACATATGTGATTCATCCATATATTGAAGACCAGCTCCACTAGCTGTCCCCGTCCTGCTCTGGCGCTGCTGGTGCAGACATGCCTGTAACTTCAGGGGGATCTCCAATTTCTACCTCTGAATTATGGATCATCCACACCACTAGTGGGACTTCTTTGGAAGTTGCTATGGAGATGGTGGACAATTGTATTAAATCCCACCACGATGCTCCTTCCAGCTCAAACTGAGCCTCGAAAGATCCCAGGTTCTTCTGTTCCTGGTCCTTCGAGATACAACCTTTTACTGACCCATGAACCAGCAACCATCCCATCTCTTCTCCATCTTGCTGGCCAGGGAAAACAGAGCAAAATGGAGCTCCAGAAGCAGGACCAGGCAGGAAGGCAGGAGCTGCAGAGGCACTGGTAACTTCAGACTGCAAAACAATGTCCTGGGGCAAAACCAGAGCAATCGCCCCCCATGGTGGCAGTGATGTGGGAATGCAGAAGGATTTGCCTGCGAGGAGGTGGCATTGGAGTGTCTCCAGCATCTCCACAGAGTCCTGGAACTCTCCAGTCCCTCCTGTTTTTGCAGGGATATTTCTCAGCCCTGGGGGCTTCCTGAGCTGCTGGCTCCTTTCAGGTGGATGTCTCAACCTGCCATGGTTTGTCATCACTTATAAATTGGTGAGCAGGCAAGGGGAAAGAGATGGATGGTCCTGCAGGAGTGGAGGGGGAGCAGGAGGGAAAGAAATGCTGCTGGCTGGGACACAGCCACGGCTCAGCAGAGGAGAAAAGAAAGGATTAGGGGCTGCAATAAAAACCCAAACAAAAATGCTATTTAATGGCTCTTTCCATCCAATGTTGGAGGCAAATCAAGACAGTGGGAGGGTCTGCAGGGCACTTGATGCCTGGCCCCTCTAAACACTGTGGTTCACCAGCCATCTGCAAAGCTGGTCTCATCCTGGTGGGGTTCAGAGGGAGATTTTGGTGGCTTCTTGGAGGATGGGGTGGGCATTGGTGGCAGTCTGGGGTCGGTGTAGGTAGGACAGTGATGCTGCAAGTCACAGGGCAGGAAAGCTGGGGATGATCAGGGTCTTGGGACCTTCTTAGGACTCTTCTTGGGCCATTGCAGCCTTGTCCCTATGACTTCCAGAAGCCAGTTTGGGGTCTGCATCTTTCTGGTTGGTGTCCCCAGGGAGTGCCCAAGGAGGAAGGACAGTCACAGCATGTGGCACCTTCCCCTTGAGGTTTGGCACCAACCAGCACCCAAAATCCTCCCCAGACCCCAAACCGCAAGGCAGCACAGAGGGGAAGATGCCCACCCAGTGCAGAGGGGTGGTGCTACCCCCCGGAGCTGCCCATGGTGGGGGACAAGCCAGCAAGGCAGAGGCACTTACGAGGACGTCGAAGCTGTCCCGGTAGAAGCGGCGGTCGCAGTGCAGGCAGTCCCCCCGGCAGTCGCCCCGCACCCGGGCAAAGAGGCAGAGCAGCAGCAGGTCCCAGAGCACAGCCCTCATGGCGGCACCGGCAGCGGCTGCGGTGCGGGAGAGGGAAAACCCGTCAAGCCAGGACAGCACCGGCACCACTGAGCCCTGTACCTGCACAGAAAGGTGCCCGTTCTCAGCCTGTCCTCCCTCACCCTAGCCCAGACACGCGTGTTCCCGATCTCCCTGACAAAATTATCCTTTCGGGAAAGCAGCCCGGGTGCCTCCTCATTCTCAAAAACAGATCCGGTGTGTCCCGGCTTCATTTTTTCCAGCCTATCTTATGGCATCCGTTCCGGACGGGGCTTATTTTAGCAGGTGGACGTGTTGCAGCAGCACGTCCCTGGCTGTCCCCTGAGCAGGGCGCTCGTTATCTGAGCATCACTGGAGCTGGGTGAGGATGTCCCGCTCCGGTTTCCCCTCTGGGTTGTTTCTGTGGTGGTGTCACACCTATCTCTGGAGGGTTCAGCCATTGCTGCCGGCAGGAATTGCTTGAGTTGAGCCCACCCAGTGTGGAGCAGCAAAGCCAGTTCCCAAAGAACCCCCATGTGTCCTGTCCAGCTTTGCCAACATTGGTGGCAGGCAGTGATTAAGAGACATGACCAAGGTTTTGCGCTTCCCTCCCAGTTCCTGGAGATTTAGCCCGATGCATTCCCATGGCCATCTGCAAGCAGGAATGTTGGTCCTCCTGCCCCACTCCTCACCCTCACACCTCCAGGAAAAAGGATCCTACATCCCCACAGTCCTTGGGAGCAGGTCCTGGTGCTGGTTTATAAGGTTTATAAGTCAGCAAGGGCATGAGATGGGGGTGATGGAGAGAATAGGATAGGGATGTGAAGGTTGGCGCTACTCCTGGTCCCACCACAGGAGCAGCACCCAGAAACCCCCATACTGGGATGCTCAGAGGTGAGGAAGACCTCAGTGACGGTGGCTTTGCAACCTGTGTGCTGCTCCAGCACCATTTCAGGCTGGTTTGGGGGGACTTAGCACCTGGGGATACCCACTTGTTTCTCACTTTACCAAGGTGGGGAGAGCAACCCCACTGTCTACATTGGAGGCAGAGCACCCAGCGGGGTCCCCAGCCAGCATCGCAGTCACCTTTCGTCCCTGTCCAGTGACACATAGCCTGGCAGCTCCCAGTTGTCATTTGCTGGATAGTGTAAGGGGAAGCTGATAAGAGCAGGAATTGAGGCTTAATCTTCATTGAGTCTCATTAAAACTGACTGGCAGCGTGAGTCAGAGGTGTGGCAGGAAGCTCCCAGGAGAGGGCAAGCCCCCCCCCCCCAAATCACTCAGCTCCAAAATGGGGTTTGGCAGAGCCAGAGAGGGGGCTGCAACCCACCCCCCAGCCCTGTTCCCATGTCCCCATGAGACATCAAGTCCAATGTCCTGGGCTAAGCAGGTCACATCTGGCTGCGGAGGAGGCTCTGAGATTACGGCTCGGCTTTTCTTCCCCGTTAATTGAAAGATGCTATCGGGCGGGCGGGATGCGGTACCCTGCCAACATCACCGGCCGGGCCAGGGGTGGGAAAGAGGGAAGCAACCCCCCCTTTTGTGCACTGGTGTGTGGCTCCCCCCCCGATTAAATCAGCCTGTTAAAAGGGAAGGACCACGTGTGATGGGTTTTCTTCTTGCTTCTGTCTTTGGGTGTTTGGGGCCAGGGGTTTG
Source organism: Forpus xanthops (assembly GCA_032466535.1). NCBI lineage: Eukaryota > Metazoa > Chordata > Aves > Psittaciformes > Psittacidae > Forpus > Forpus xanthops. The sequence continues at coordinate 3,720 of JASSUY010037609.1, read as the reverse complement.
CAGGTTCTGGGGTGGTGATGGCCCAAAGCCCTTCCTGAGCGTCATTCACAGAAAAAGAGGGATGCCTTTTTTTCCTTTTTTTTCCCCCCAGTCTTCCCCCCCCCTTTTTTTTTTTCTATTTTTCTCCCTCTTTCCCATTTGTTCCTATTTTTTCCTCATTTCTCCCCATTTATTCCTCATTTCCCTGCATTTTTTTTCCATTTCTTTTTATTTTGCTCCATTTTTTATTTGGGGGGTGTGTGTGGGAAACGAAGTCTGGACCCTATTTCTTAGGGGATTCACCAATCTGTCCCACTGCTTTCATGTCTCGGGATGCCATCAACCCTGGCAAAGGCTGTGACAGCCCCTGTGTCATATCACAGCCACCTCCATGGCTCCTTGGACTCTGCGGCTGCTTCTGGACACGAACCTTCCTCTTCCTCCCTGAAAACTAAACCTCTCCATCCTGGGAGGGGGTGCCAGGATATAGCCACTTCATCTCACACAACAGCTTTGGGACCCCCCCCCAGTGCTGCAGGCTGCCCTGAGGGTGCATCCTCCGGAGTGTTCAATCCAGTGGAATTACCCTCATTAATATTTTTTGGGGAAAAAGAAGGTTTATTTAGAAATCCAGCCTGCAGTTCAGATAATGGCAAGGTCTGGTTATCCATCAGGACAAGAGGCTTTTATTTATTGCTCCAGGTGGGATGATGTGGGAGATGCAGCCATATGAAAGGGCTGATTTGGGGGGCAGCGGGAAAGATGTGGGATGTGAATAACCCGAGGAAAAGAGGTGGAAGGGGAAGCAGGTGCTTGCTGAGATGGGTTTTATTCACTTGATTTGATGTGATTTGGGGTAGGAGCTCGTGGGCAGTGCTGGGGAGCTGCTCCCTGCCTCTCTCCTGCCATTCTGCAGCCCCTTTTCCTAATAGAAGGATTATCCCAGCAGTAGGATCGACATCCTTCCGCAAACACCTTCGCAAGGGTTTAAATGTAGTGAAGCTCTTGCTTTCCCAGGTCAGGATCAGTCCCGCCACGTGAGGAATGCATTTAGGAGCTCCTCGCTTCCCACACCTGGAGCAAACCAGCCCAAATTCCTGTTTTGCTTGCTAATTCCCACACTGCCCAAAGCCAAGTCCTGATCCAGAGGGTAAGAAAGATGCAATGGGGCAAGATCCAGCCCCGCTGGGAGCCAGCATTGAAGGAGTCAAAGCTTTTTCCAGCCAAAAAAGCACAATACTGTCCAACAGTGTCCCCCACTGGCACTGGCTAAAATACTTCCCCAGCTCCCCCAAACCCTGGCGATGCCGCTCAGCTTTGTGTAAGCAGCTTTTGGGGTGATTTTAGGGAGAATCGGTGAGATGTGAAGCCGGGGGCAGGGTTGGCTGCAGATGCCCAGCGCTCGCCAGAAAAAGAAGCATTTTCTTTTTTTCAACCCCCTCAATCAGGTAATTGGCCATAATTGGCCAAAATTAGACGCCGTGTCGTGACTATAAACACAGATGTGGGCTCAAGAGGCTGAGAAAGGCTGTTTAGAGGTAAAAAAGCTCAGGAAGAACATTTCTCCCTGAGTCCCCACATCTCAGCCGTTCGTTCCTGCTTTTCTGAAGGAGATTAAAAACAATCAAAGCAACAAATAAACCGTTTTCCTCCTGTTTGTGCTTTTTCAAGAGGAAAAAAGGGATTGCTCGCAAGCCGAGCATCTCCCGGAGCATCCCATGGTGGCCCCAGTGAAGTCCTGGCTAAGAATAAAAGGGGCAGAAATATTGAATGGGGAAAGTCGTGGCACGGCAGCTCCCCTCCAAAATCCCCTAAGAAATCCTACTCATCCCAGGGGAACCCACCATCATCCCATGGGCTTCCCCCTGGCTTTGGGCAGGCGGCCCGTGCCGACTCTTGTTGCGTCCCTCCGGCTTCATTCTGGTTGATTTTGGGGCTGAATGGTAAAGCTGAAACTTTTCCTCTTGTGGGATAGAGGAGATGGATTTCTCCCTCTGGGAAGATATTTCATTTAACCCTTAGCAAGGAAGGGAATATCTCTTGGTGAATTGAAGCCGGACAAAACATCCTCAGACAAAAAAAATCCCCAGCAAAGTCCCCCCCAGGATGGAAAATTAAAGTGGATTTCCTACCTGCGGGTGTGCTGTCGGCTGCCGGCTCCTCTGATCTGTGACTTCTCCGGTGCCTGTGCCACGGTGGTATATATAGACAGTGTACACACGCATCCCCACACCTCCCTCCCCGAACACGTGCGTCTCTGAGCCCACCCCCGGGGGCTGCCAGCGGAGGGATGCGCCAGCCGGCAGCTGGGGACCAGGGATGTGCATACTTCCCCTCCTCCTGCAGCCTTCATCCCTTCCTCCTTCTCCCCAGATCTGGGGGGCAGCCTCGAAGAAGGTGATGGATGCTGGCCTTGTGCTTATCCAAAGGTGTGGTGTGTCTGAGCAGCCCAGGAATGGTGGGGTTGGGATGGAGGCTGGGGGGTGTAAAGCTGATGCTGTTTGGTGGCCCCAGTGTGCCCTGCTTCAGACCAGGGGGCTCACAAGGATCTGAAAGCACCAGCAGCTGGGTAAGCCCCAAAAGCACCCCTGAAATCACTGCTCAGCCCTTTCTAGGGGGGGTCTTTTCTCCCTCTCAGACCCCACAAAGAAGCAAAGGAGGGGTCTCCAGCCCCGTTACCAGCCCACTCTGCCACAGCTGCGGCAACACCGTGTGGCTACCAAGCACGTCGTGCATCGATGGCAAGCGTGCGGGTGGGAATAATTGATTTCAGGCTCAGTGGATGATGGAGGGGGGGAGCAGAAAATTCCAACTTCACATTTCATGGATGATGGAAACGCCCGGCGAGCCAGACACAGCCGCATGCCGGCACCTCGTGAGGTGGGGAGCTGGATTTGGTCATTCCAGCATCAGGGATAGATGCTGTCTTTGGTTTGGAAAGGCCAAATCTGCCTCGACCTCCAGTGGTTTCTCCTGCAGATCAGCATCACCCCATTTTTCTCCCCATTTAGGTAACCTGCAGCAATAACACTTATCCCTGCTGGTGCCGGCAAGGTGCCAGGACCCCCCCAAGCATCTTTCCCTGCCCCACCTCAGTAATTAAATAATAAACCCTACCTCCATGCTGTGATCCTATCTTGGTAATTTCTTTTAATGACTCCCAAGAAAGGGCTGGAGATCGGAGCAAAATGCCTTTTGGTTCAGACACAGCTATTAAATAGTTGCATTTAATGCCCCCCGGGTGAGACCTCGGATGTGCTGGTGCTTGGGCAGGCATAAAAAAATCTAGAAATTGATGAAAATGCCCCAAAGTGGTGAAACAACATCATAGGAGTGTTTGCAGGGAACCTGCCCGGTGCTGGGGGAAGGTGTAAGCCTGGATTTGGGGTGTTTCAGTGGAAAATGTAGGGGGGTGAGCAATGCCATGCCAGTCCCATGGGCAGCCAGGGGTGAAGCGGTTCCCCATCATGCTCCCAGGTGAGTGCTGCAGATAGAGTCTCTGCTTTATTTAAGATACATATATACATAATTGATACTTATTTTTTAAATTGAAATATATAATTGATATATAGATATTGCTTCATCCTTCCTTAATCACTTATTTTTTCATTAAGGCCATATTCCCTGCCTCTTAGGCAAAGCCGAGCAGCAGCTGAGCTGGAGTGAGGAGCCTTCATGCTTCTTTTGTCCTTTCCTGGGGTAATTTCACAAGCTCTTGGTGCTGCTGCTCCCTCCACAGCC